>ML786105.1:200816-225121 GCA_009831015.1 Picea engelmannii
ACCATACAATGGATCCTATTATGGAAGGGATCCTCTCATGTTCACTTGCCTCTTCGAGGGGGCATCCTCCTATTGAGCTACCACTCCAAATACAATATTTCTCTTCATGTCTCATTACATTGCTTGAACCCCTTTATATAGTGGTACCATCACCTAAGAACATTCTAGAGGGGGAATCTTCTAGAATTAGAACCTTCTAAGAAGTCCTCTTACATTTATTATATCTAATTACCCATTTATTATATCTAACTATCATAGTGGGCCTTATTTAATAATATAGTGTACCTAATCCACCTTACATTGAATGAAATCCACTATTATCACTATGGGCCCTCTGGGCCCCTGATCTAGGTGGATATCGGTGGCCACCCACCTTCTCCAACTGGCCCAAAACATGTTTCTGGCAATTTTGGCAATTTACTATTTTTAGCAGGTTTTAACTTCCGGGGCCATTTTGAGAGCCTAAATGAAGGTTTTTCGAGATAGAGGTTCTCAATGATAATTGAAGGCATGATTTATCCCCCAAAATGAATCTCCTTGATGATACCTTTCCAACGAGCTATCACACGCCTAAAACGGAGATCATATGCAAAAGTTACGACCCCGGGAAGTTGATGTACTAACTTACCCAAACGGGGCCAACATGACTTTTGGTGCTTCATCTCCTAGGGTTAGGTTTTTGGATGTCTAGGACTTTTGGCATTCCTGTCTATTGTAAAAAGGCCTTCTGAGCCTCATTGTAATCATCTTCTTGCGAATGCGAGTAGCCGTCACATCTCTTCTCAGAGATAAGCTGCCACCATTCTAACGAGTCTTTCACTCTGTATTTTTACGGTCGCTGTACATTTATTTCATTAATAGAAATCGTGTATTATTGTATATCTGTGTTTATGGTTGCATCTCTGATACATTTCTGTTATATTATTGAATATCTGCGATATCTCTATGCATTTCCTTACTATATCTCCACTTTCATTTCGTGCCGAAAATAATCCGGATCAACCCCACCACTACCTCTCTAGCTACCTTACAGACTGTAACTTGTATACATTTTGGGGAAAAGGGGTAGATATATCTCTGTGACATGAGTCCAGAGCCAGAATCTTGTAACAGAGTCTTGATATGTATCTCTGAGATTGTACCCGAGAATATCTTCCGATAACATCTGAAAGGACCTTAAATTTTGAAATTATTGTGCCATTCTGTGTGTATGCTTATGAATTGTCTCCTTACAATACTTCTTTATGGTTGATAAGATATATATGTTCTCTCTATTTACAAATGTTATTGCAACTTTAGTGTATTTATTTCCAGTATGAATGAGTTCAAATCTGTTATGTGGTTAGTATGTCTTGCGCAAGATCATGGTGAATATTGAAGACTCTCGAAACCCACCTAAGTATTCTCCTTGCCATTCCCTATATTTATGTCTTGGTTGCGCTTCACGTGAGACTTCTTCTCTTCGGAGGAGATGAAAATGCCAGCGCTCTAGACTACTCACTGTCTTTTGTTGGTAACCTGAGAAGGACCCTGGTTTGATCAATTATGCTCCAACAAAATGGTTATGTTGTCGAGACCTGCGTTAAAAGGGAACCTGTAGGGAGAATGATTCTGTGGATTCAGAGATCTGATATTCACCAGTGGTGGGAGAGAAATTGTGATTCCTTCATATGGAAAGAAGCGGAGTTGAGAGGAAAATCTGTGAAAGATACACGGGAGGTTGTATTTTACTCGAAAAGATCGAGTGACCAGTACGACATATTATGGGATAAGTTCCCGTAGTAACTTTTCCACTGGATAGATAGGCTCCAAGAAGCTTTAGAATTCCAAGAATGAGTCAAGAAGACCTGTGTTTGGGATACAAAAAATATCACAACACTTCATCGGCTGGATCATCCGGTAACGCGAGCAATCGATTTCTGGGTCGGTTATCACCATAACAATTTTCAGATAGGATCCAAGTCTCAAAAATTTAGCGAAGAGCTACATTTCTATAGAAGTGCAATATTTTGGAGGATAAGGTCACATATGGCGGTATATGGGCAAATATAGCATAGGCACAAAAGGTAGGACCCGACAGACTGTAGATTTTGAAGCGGCCTAGATCAATGACCAAGACCCATATCGGGTGGCCAAACAACACGAGGTTTAATTATGTGAGGGAATTCCAAGGAAAATACCATGGTTTCATTTTGTGGACGCGTGGTGCCACTAGAGTTACATCGAGGTGAAAAGCAGTCTGCTCAAAACCATTTTTTCCAACCCCGTATATCGGAAGTTGATGGGACTCGGTGGACTGTAGATCTTGAAGTGGCCAAGATCAATGACCAAGACACATATCAGGAATTGAAGTAGCGCGCAGGATAATTTGATGAAGGCAGGCAGGGTAAAATACCATGGTTTCATTTCTTGGATGCATGGCGCCATCAGAGGCACATCAGGGCGAAAAGCGCTCTACTCAAAAGTGTTTTCTCCAATCCCCGATATCGAAAAACACATATAAAAGGAGGGTCCTGGGTCATTATTATATAATATTTCAAAGCATTTGAACGTTTGAAAAGTGGCACAAAACCTCCATTCAAAATTAAATCTCAATAGTGAACCGCTTTTTCACATCCTCCATCGAGTTACCGAAATTACAGTTTCACCCATTTCCGTGTCCAGATCCAATTTGCTAGACAATGTCACAATTCTCTCCTCGCTTAGTGTAGAATGGATCATTCAATATTTGAAGACCTGGAAGAGAACTTGAAGGGACCCAGTTGGGTGGAACACTTAGCCTCTAATTTTGAGATTTTAAATCTGTTTAAGACAGTGAAAATTGAGCTACCGACTATTTCCTATGCTACATGCATTGACCTGGAAATTCTAATCAAGGAAATGGTGGATTACGAGATTCCTTCTGGCTCATAGTGGAAGGAACTCATATGGCTAGGTAGGACGAAATGAAGTTTTCCCGGAACCAGTAAGTGACCTCCAGGTGTTGCCAAACTATCAAATTTGATAGAAGATCGGAGTGAGATAGATGGCGCAAAGGAAGCCAAGTAGTCAGAGATATTCGCTCTTAGTTTTGAAATGTTTTTATTAATCATTGTAAATCAGTTCATATACCGAGACTGTCAGTTGAAATTGTTTTAATCAGTTTTAGAAGCTGAAACGTTTCAGTTTCAGCCATTATAATCGAATTGTATAAATACTGGGACACTTGAATGAATTAATGTTGGAATAAGTGCAAGGACACCTTTTTGGTTGTTTTGAACTCTATTTGTAATTTTATGAAGCTGAATTGAATATATATGTAGAATCTTTTGAAGTCTCTATGAAAATATTCTAATGGTGGTGATATGAGCTTTGTCTTCCTTCATCGTATGTATTTCCTGTGATCTTTTATTCCATTTACATTTTCTTTTGTATAAATTGGAGATTTAAAGGCCCAAAATTCATCTTGTGATGCTCTTGGCTTAAGCAATTTAAACTGTGCAATTGTCTTCTTAACTAATTCAGAATTCATTTCAGTAATGCTCTGATTCAGTTATTCGTTTTCTCTATCTTCCTACACTCTAATTAAATTCAAATATAACTCAGATTCATTGCCTCATTTATCCTTTATCCTCTAGAGATTTCTACCGGCTGATCATTGTTTTCATTCACTTTCACAATTTTGACTCCATAGCCCCACGTGTTCCTCCCCTTCATTTCTAGCAACTTTATTAAAAACCCCCAAAACAAACCAAATCTAGCCATTGATTATCAAAGAAATATCAAGTGACGCGAGAGAGCCCTCTCTGAGTTGAGCAGTCTAGTGCTTCAGCTCTAAATTAGGTTGAAACAGTTACCTCTATCGTTTGTCTATCAACCAGAAAAAATTGACAGAGTGCTAACATTATAGCGCCATTGTCGAGGACAAAATTGAAAAATCTTCCTTGGGAAAAATGACTTAAAGCTTTAGTTTGATCCCTGAGGGTGACAGTGGATCAAATACCTTATTGGATGAGATTATTCTTACCCTAGAAACTCCATTACTTAGAGACCAGTTGCACCACACCGTGTGAGATAGAAATCCTGGCTCCTAAGAAAATCCACACCAGGAGCAACCCATACCTAGAAGCTACAATCCCTGTGTCTGACCCTAAAAATCTTGTACGTAAAAGAAAAGAAAAGCCAGTAAGTGACCTCCAAGTGTCGCTAGACTAGAAATTTTGATAGAATATCAGAGCGAGGTAGATGGCGTAGAGGAAGTCGAGCATTAAGAGAGATCCTTCCCTAGTTTTGAAATGTTTTTGTTAATCATTGTAAATCGGTTCATATACCGAGACTGTCAGTTGAAATTGTTTTAATCAGTTTTAGAAGATGAAATGTTTCAATTTCATCCATTGTAATCAAATTGTATAAATACTGGGACACTTGAATGAATTAATGTTGGCAAAAGTGCAAGGGTACCTTTTTGGTTGTTTCTAACTCTATTTGTAACTCTCTGAAGCTGAATTGAATATATATGTAGAAGCTTTTGAAGTCTCTATGAAAAGTTTCTAATGGTGGTGATATGAGCTTTGTCTTCCTTCCTTGTATGTATTTACTGTGATCTTTTATTCCATTTACATTTTCTTCTATTTAAATTGGAAATTTAAAGGCCTAGAATTCATCTTGTGATGCTCTTGGCTTAAGCAATTTAAACTGTGTAATTTTCTTCCTAACGAATTCAAAATTCGTTTAAGTAATTCTCTGATGCAATTATTTGTTTTCTCTATCTTCCTAAACTCTACTTAAATTTAACAGTAACTCAGATTCATTGCCTCATTTAGCCTTTATCCTTTGGAGAGTTCTATTGGCTTATCATTTTTTCATTCACTTTCAGAATTTTGACTCCATAGCCCTGAGTGTTCCTCCCCTTCCTTGCCAACAACTTTATTAAAACCCCCAAAAACAAACCAAATCTAGCCACCAATTTCCAAAGAAATATCAAGTGACATGAGAGATCCCTCTCTGAGTTGAGAAGGCTAGTGCTTCAGCTCTAAAGTAGGTTGAAACAGTTACCTCTGTCATTGTCACTCGTTTGTCTCTGAGCCAGAAAAAATTTACAGGGTGCTAACATTTTGGTGCCATTGCCGAGGACGAAATTGAAAAATCTTCCTTGGGAAAAACGACTGAAAGATTTAGTTTGATCCCTGAGGGTGACAGTGGATCAAATAAATTATTGGCTGAGATTATTCTTACCCTAGTGACTCTGTTACTCAGAGACCAGTTGCACCACACCGTGTGAGATAGAAATCCTGGCTCCTAAGAAAATCCACACCACAAGCAACCCAGACCTAGAAGCTACAATCCCTGTGTCTGACCCTGAAAAGCTTGTATGTAAAAGAAAAGAAAAGCCAGTAATCCTAGTGTTGCATATAGATCGATATCTTTCCTTGCCCAAAAATGGAGTGACTGGCATTGAAGACCTTAAGTTTGACGTGAAATTTGAACAATCTCTATTCAGAACTAAATCTGAATCTCATTTAAACGAGACCATCTTTGATGAAAAGAGATTCCAAGATTTGATTTTAGCCGCATCTGTCAGGCCTGTAGTGACCCTTGCTTTAAACCAATAGCCACTCCAACCCCTCAGAATATATATGGAAGCCATATTTTCTCCCCTCATACTGCCTACTCAATTGCATGATTTGCCTCAAGATTACAACCTAAGGATCAAACTATATGATGTTGAAGGTAACATATCAGCCCAAAATCATCTAGAGTGGTTTAATGATTTCATAGACTTGGAAGAGGTGGAATTTGAAGAATGTGAATATGAGGTTGTTTACACAGAGTCTTGAAGGAGAAGTGAGGAAGTGTTTCAGAGCCCTTCCCCCAGCTAGTATCACAGATTTCGAATCCTTTGAGAAAAGATTCCTTGAAAAATGGGGGGATAAGAAAAATTCCCTTTAGTTGTTGACCTGGTACAACAACATGAAGAGTTCACCTGACGAAATAGTGCAGGATTTTTCAGCCATATTCATGAAGGTCTATAATGCAATTTCTATTGAGGTAAACCCCCCCCCTAAAGCTGCTTAGCTTAGATATGCTGATTCTTTTGAAAGTGACTTTGCTTTATTATTAAGAGAACGAAGATCTGCCACATTGGATGATATGATGACCAATTCCATAGAGGTTGAAGTGAACCTAATGGCTTCAGGGAAGATGAAAAATAATTCTGGCAGGGACAAACAGAACTCAGGATAAAGCACAAACTTCAACATCACAAACATCAGAGGAAAGATTTGAAGCAATGATGAGAAACATGGAGCGAATCATGGAAAGAATGGCTCTGGGTAATAGACCTAACCCTGGAGAATAGGCTGATGGTCCACCTAGAAATCCAAGGAGACCAGCAATCCCACAAATTAGAAAAAAGAGAGCAAAGGAATAAGGGGAACCAAGCAAATCAAGCAGATCAGGCAAATCAGGGAAATCAGGGAAATCAAGGAAATCATGGAGAACAACAAATTAGGCCTCCTTTCCAAAATAATTATGTGAATGAGGATTATGATGGATATTTTGAAGACAGCATGAAATTTTGTGATGATAAAGAAACAGAGGTATTTTTTACCAAAGAAGAACACAACCAGTTCATGGATGCAAGTGAGATCTTTTTTCAAGATGAGGAGGAAAGGGTATCAGTAGAAACAGAAGATTACGAGACAGGATTGCAAAATGCTATCATGAAATTCCAAAGGCAATATAACCTTCAAAATCAAAAGGTACCTCCAAATCCTCCAAAGGGAAATTCCACCAAAGAATCTCAGAGTAACATACCTTCTTCAAGTTAGCCCAAAAAAGATTCTGCTACAAAAGATTCAGCTGCAAAGGACTCTACTGCGAAGGATTTTTTTGCAAAGGGTACTGTGGAAAAAGGAAAGCAGAAAGAGGAACCCCAGAAGAGAATATTGGAGGCAAGGAAAGAAATGGTCACCAAAGAGGTAGAGAAAACATCATCCTCCTTTAATTTTGAAAGTGATATGGCCAAAATTAGGATTTATGTACCTTTCAATGAATTAATCAAAAACACTGAGTATAGAAAACAGATCATCAAAATGTTGAAGACAGAACAAACTTCTGATACCATGAATATACAACATGATCACCCAGCCCTCTTATTTGGCCCACGCGTGGAGGAAAAGGGTGATACTGAAGAAGTGCCTCCCTTCTATGTTAGCCTAAAAATCCATGACATGATTCTACACCCAATGCTATGTTGGATTCTGGAGCGTCTCACAACCTGATGCCCAAAGTGGTCATGGACCAATTGGGCCTCGATGTCACAAGACCTTATGAAGATCTATTCTCTTTCGAATCAAGAAAAGTGAAATGCCTTGGCCTGATCAAAGATCTGGTGGTGTCTTTGGCACAAATCCCAGCAAAGAATATGGTGATGGATGTAGTAGTTGCTGATATCCCTCCAAAATTTGATATGTTGTTATCCAGGTCATGGGCTGCAAAATTAAAAGGAACCCTCCAGATGGACATGTCAAATGCCACTATTCCTGTCTTTGGTCAAGACAAAAGACTGTCCAGAGAAGTTTTTCTTAAATACATGGTCAACAACAAATCACAGCCTAGAAATCATCTTATCTATTCAGTGGAAACTGAGTTGGGATCTTCCATTTTCTTCAATGACATGTGTTCTGAAGAAAAGGAAACAAAAATCATTTTCGCTGATCAAGACAAGCCTGACCAATAGATAGAAGAGTTTCCAGAGTAGCAAGATGATGTGGAAGACCAGATATGGAAGATGAGTTTTGATGGGGCTGCTTGCAAAGAAGGATCTCAAGTTGGCATATGGATCAATCATCCCAAAGGAGACTCAAAATTATGTTCTTACAAATTGGTTTTTGAATGCACAAATAACATGGATGAATACGAAGCATTAATATTGGGGTTGAAAGTTTTGGAAGAATTGGGCGCCAAATGAATTGTTGTACATGGAGATTCTGAACTAATTATAAATCAAATCAAAGGCATCTACCAAGCAAAACATCCCATACTGAGGGCTTATATAAATCTAGTACTAGAACTCCTTGAGAATTTTCCAGAATGTAATCTTTTAGCAATTCCAAGAGAACATAATCGGGTTTCCGCTAATTCCTTGGCTACTTCAGTAGTAGTTTTCAAAGTTCCAATTTTCCCTAAAAAAAGATACAAGGTTGAGGTCAAGTACAAGCTAGCAGTACCAGAAAATATGAAGCACTGGCAAGTTTTCAAAAACGACAAACATATAGAAATCTTTCTCAGGATGGAGGATGAGTTCGAGAATTTAAACATTGATGATGAACATTGTGATGATGAGGTGGATGCAGCTGCTTTCACAAAAGAAGGGTATTTTGACAACCAAATTGTAGGCAGAGACATCATACAGTTGAAAAGCAACATCATTCCCAAGGGCCTAGTACCATTAGAGAATTTTTTTGATAACAATGATGTGGAAAGAAGTCCGAAAATCATAGTAAATGAAGAGGATGTGGAAGATTTCAATATTGGGACTCCAGAAGATCCAAAGATTGTGAAGCTGTCCAAAAATCTTTTCCCTCAAGTCAAAGAGAGGTATGTCAAATTAATGAAATAATTCCCTGATGTTTTTTCTTAGAGTTATGATGAGCTTAAAGTTCATGATACCAGTATAATCCAGCATGTTATCCCAATCGAAGAAGATCACAAGCCATTCAAACAGAAATTAAGAAGAATAAGCCCTATGTTATTACCATTGATAGAAAAAGAAGTAAAGAAATTGTTTGAAGCCAAAATCATAGTGTCCCTGAGGTTTTCCAAATGGGTGGCAAATATGGTGCCAGTTTGAAAAAAGAGTGGAGAAATTAGGTTGTGTGTGGATTTCAAGAACCTGAATAAGGTATCTCTTAAGGACAACTACCCATTGCCAAAAATGGATCATATTTTACAGAAGGTGGTGGGCTCTCAAAAGATGTCAATGTCAGATGGTTTCTCTAGGTATAATCAAATTATGGTGCACTCTGATGATCAGGAAAAGATGGCGTTTACCACACCATGGGGAACATTCATGTATGCCAAAATGTTGTTTGGACTTACGAACGCAGGAGCAACGTTTCAAAGAGATATGGACATAGATTTTGCAGATGAAAAATACAAATTCATTGTTATCTACCTTGATGACATCACTATGTATTCTGCCTCATATGAAGAACACCTCAAACATCTCAGAAGGGCGTTTCAAAAATGTAGAAAGTTCAGGATCTCTTTGAATCATAAAAAGTCAAATTTCACCATGGAAGAGGGAAAGTTGTTGGGACACATTATTTCAAAGGAAGGGATAAAGGTAGACCCCAACAGAGTTGAGGGGATATTGAAAATTGGCATACCCGGAAGTAAAAAGGAAATACAACCCTTCCTGGGAAAAGTAAACTTCCTGAGGAGATTCATCCCTAATTTGGATGAAATCATAAAACATATTACCAACATGATAAATAAGGGAAATTAAATAAAGTGGATTCCTGAGGCTAGAAAATATATTGAAGACATCAAGGTGGCATTGACGAAGGCTCCTATACTAGCCAGTCCCAATTTTGAGAAATATTTCATATTATTCTCTTTTGCCTTAGAACACACAATTGCAGGTGTGCTACTCCAGAAATATGACCAGAATTTTGAGAAGCCAATAGTGTATTACAGCAAAACATTGATGGATTCTCCTTTAAAATATGACATCATGGAGAAGCAAGCATATGCTCTAGTAAAGGCCTTGAAATAATTCAGAGTCTACATCCTACACTCCCATACAACTACTTATGTACCCAATAGCTCAGTAAAAGACATCTTGACTCAGCCTAATCCCGAAGGAAAGAGGGGAAAATGGATTGTAGTGCTATTATAATATGATCTTCAAATCAAACCCACAAAGTTGATCAAGGGACAGGGCTAGAAAACTTGATGGCACAGACGAATTGTGAACTTTTATGAATAAATTTCATCACAGACCTGTTAGAAGTTGCAGAAGAGGAAAAGGCAACTCCACTTGTATCCCATAAATTCCTTGGCTCTACATAGTATGCAGAATCATCTTTGTGTTGAAAAATTTGCAGGCTCCTCCAGAATTTAGTAAAACAAAAGCCAGATTCTTAAAATTGAAGGCAACAAAATTTTGTATAGTGAATGAATTCTTATATTGGAAAGATCCATGAGGGATTTTATTGAGCTATTTGATAAAAGAAGAAGCAAAGAAAACCATCAGAGAGTTCCATAAAGGTGACTGTGGAGGTCATCATTATTGGAAGACAACTGTGCATAAAATTCTGATGGATGGATTTTATTGGCCTATCATTTTTCCTGATGTTTATAAATAGGTTTCAAAGTGCCATGAATGTCAAATCTTTGATGGGAAAGGAAAATTGCAGTCTCTTCCTTTAAAACCCATTTCAGTGGAAGCTCCTTTCATACAGTGGGGCCTTGATTTTATAGGGGAAATACATCCATAATCCTCAACTCAACATAAATGGATCTTAACAACAAAAAATTATTTCACTAACTGGATTGAGGTAGTTCCCACCAGGAAAGCAACAGATGATGTTATCATTCGATTCTTAGAAGAG
Source organism: Picea engelmannii (assembly GCA_009831015.1). NCBI lineage: Eukaryota > Viridiplantae > Streptophyta > Pinopsida > Pinales > Pinaceae > Picea > Picea engelmannii. The sequence continues at coordinate 211,415 of ML786105.1, forward strand.
AATATTCTATCCAGATTTGGATGCCCAATCAAGATTATAACAGACAATGCAACATCTTTCAAATCCAAGAAAATAGAAAATTCTGGAGTGATTACAATATCACCCTTGGCCATTCTATATCATACTACCCTCAAGGGAATGGATTGGATGAGTCTTCGAATAAAAGCTTAGTCAAAATCATCAAAAAATTACTGGAAGAGAATAAAAAGGCATGGCACAAAAATCTCATCCCTGCATTATGGGCTAACAGAATATCCCCTAAGAGGTCCATAACAACATCTCCTTTCCAGATCGTTTATGGCACTGAACCAATTTTTCCTACTACATTGGGGTTGTCGGTAATGAGATTGTTGCAGGAGAAAAATGCAGAGACAGACGCCACATGAAGAATGGTAGATGAACTTATCAATGTACAGTAGACCATAGAAAAGGCTTTCCATAATGCCCATTTGCGCCAAGACAAGATCAAAGAGGATTTTGACAGACATACCAAGGTGGATGACTTCGAACTAGGAGACTGGGTGCTAAAATGGGATGCTGGAAATGAAGATAAGGGAAAACATGGGAAATTTGATCACCTATGGCTGGGCCCATTCAAAATTGCAACATACTGTGGGAGAAATGCCTACTTGTTACAGTAGATTAATAGAGAGCTCGCTGGAGGAGGGACTATGAATGGAAGGTTCCTCAAGCATTATATCATTTAAACATCATCACCCCTTCCATTCATTGTACATAATCATTTTGTGTTTTTCTTTTCACATGAAGAAGTTGGAATAAAAGCAGCATAGTTGAAGCTTGAGGTGAAGGCCCTAAGCTATGCTGAGTCAATTTTGAGTTTTTGAATAAAGACCAGCAGATTCTGATTGCATGAGTAAACCACAACCCAATGGGTAGGCACTTAGTCTACAGTTATTTGCTACCTCGTAGGGAGGATAGCATCCCCAGTTGGAGCCTATGTTATCACCATAAAAAAATTCAGATAGGATCCAAGTCTCGAAAATTTAGTGAAGAGATACATCACTATGAAAGAGCGATAGTTTGGAGGATAAGGTCACATATGGCGGTATATGGAAAAATATAGCAGAGGCACAAAAGGTAGGACTTGGTGGACCGTAGATTTTGAAGAAACCTAGATCAATGGCCAAGACCCATATCGGGCGGATAAATAGCACGAAGTTTAATTATGTGAGGGTGGGTTGGGGAAAATACCATAGTTTCATTTCGTGGATGCGTGGCACCACTAGAGGTACATCAGGGCAAAAAGTGGTCTGCTCAAAACCATTTTTTCCAACCCCCGATATCGGAAGTTGATGGGACCCAATGGATCGTAGATCTTGAAGCGGCCAAGATCAACGACCAAGACACATATCGAGCATTGAAGTAGCACGAAGGATAATTTTTCGAAGGCGGGCCAGGGAAAATACCATGGTTTCATTTCTTGGACGTGTTACACCATCAAAGGCACATCGAGGCGAAAAACAGTCTACTCAAAACTATTTTCTCCAATCCCCGATATCGAAAAATGCATATAAAAGGAGGGTCCTGGGTCATTATTCTATAATATTTCAAAGCACTCGAATGTTTGAAAAGTGGCGCAAAACCTCCATTCAAAATTAAATCTCAACAATGAACCAGTTTCACACATCCTCCGCCAAGTTACAGAAATTACAGTTTCACCCATTTTCGTGTCCAGATCCAATTTGCTAGACAATGTTACAATTCTCGCGTCACTCGGCGTAGAATGGATCATTCAAGATTTGAAGACCTGGAAGATAACCTGAAGGGATGCAGTTTGGTGGAACACTTAGCCTCTGATTTGATATTTTAAATCTGTTTAATACCATGAAAATCGAGTTGCCAACTATTTCCTATGCTATGTGCATTGACCTGGAAATTCTAAAAAAGGAAATGGTGGATTATGAGATTCCTTCTGACTCATAGTGGAAGGAAATCGTATAGCTGGGTAGGACAAAATGCAGTTTTCCCAGAACCAGTAAGTGACCTCCAGGTGTCTCCAGACTAGAAAATTTGACAAAAGATCAGAGTGAGATAGATGGTGTAGAGGAAGTCAAGCAGTCAAAAAGATATGTCCTAGTTTTGAAACATTTTTGTTAATCATTGTAAATCAGTTCATATACTGAGACTGTCATTTGAAATTGTTTTAATCATTTTTAGAAGCTTACACATTTCAGTTTCATCCATTTTAATCGAATTGTATAAATACTGGGACACTTGAATGAATTAATGTTGGCAGAAGTGCAATGACACCATTTTGGTTGTTTCAAACTCTATTTGTAATTTTCTGAAGCTAAATTGAATATATATGCAGAAGCTTTTGAAGTCTCTGTGAAAATATTCTAATGGTGGTGATATGAGCTTTGTCTTCCTTCATCATATGTATTTCCTGTGATCTTTTATTCCATTTAGATTTTCTTCTGTTTAAATTGGAGAGTTAAAGGCCCAGAATTCATCTTGTGATGCTCTTGGCTTAAGAAATTTAAACTGTGTAATTGTCTTCTTAACTAATTCAGAATTCATTTTAGTAATGCTCTGATGCAGTTATTTTTTTCTCTATCTTCCTACACTCTACTTAAATTCAAATATAACTCAGATTCATCGCCTCATTTAGCCTTTATCCTCTGGAGAGTTCTACTGGCTGATCATTGTTTTCATTCACTTTCATATTTTTGACTCCATAGCCCCGCGTGTTCCTCCCCTTCATTGCCAACAACTTTATTAAAAAACCCCAAAACAAACCAAATATAGCCATTGATTATCAAAGAAATATCAAGTGACACGAGAGAGCCCTCCCTGAGTTGAGCAGGCTAGTGCTTCAGCTCTAAAGTAGGTTGAAACAGTTACCTCTGTAGTTTGTCTATCAGCCAGACAATATTTACAGAGTGCTAATAGGTTCAATACCACATTAGAAGGATACATTATCAAGTTTGCAGCTAAGAATCATCAATATTTTTCACGAGCAGAAGCGGATTTCAAGAAAGATGCAAGGGAAAGAGTGTTGAGAGAAATTCCCCTATGGTTTAAGGTTTTCTTGATGGAGGGGATGTTGATTATGTCCCTGACCGAGATGGCAGTGTAAACACCCTCACTTGGGGTTGGGTGAGTTTGGGGTGGATTCATGGCTTGGAAGAGGGGAGAGGGTTCTTTGACAAACGAGGGAGAAGCAATAAATGGAATCAAGAGATGAGCGAGCCTTGAAAAGAGCCGCCATAGTTAAAAAGTGGTGGCATGGTAAGATAAAGAAAGCAGTAAAACAATCCAAGAAGTTGCGGAAAGAAGTCAGACCAGGAGAAGTAGAGGAAGGACAGATGGAAGAGTTGCAAAAGATGAGAAGATGGGAAAGACTAGCCATTCAAAGATTAAATGAGAGAGAGGCATAGAGAGAAAGAAGTGCCCAGGAGGGTGGACAAGAAGAAGAAGGTGTAGAAGCACGGGAAAAGGAAGTCAGCATGGATCTTGAATAAGAAAGAGAAGATTTATCCCTGATGATAGGAAATATTGGGAATCTGGTTGAAGAGACCGCTCCAGAGGATGAGAACGAGACACCCCAGATCAAAGAAACCTGCCCTGAAACTAGTGGCACCAGTTCCAAATCAACCATACCCCAAGTGTCTTCTATAGAAGTGGTAAATTCTATACTATCTTCTTATGTTATTTTTGTTCCATTACAATCATTTAGTCAACCACAACCAGGAAGCATGAATACTGGGAGGATATTGGGATCCCCTAGTAGATCGCAACTAGGACCGTTAGGTTTTATTTTGGTAGGAGCAGTAAGATTAGCAATGGTTGGTAATGTGCGAGGTTCGATTTCTCAATACCAATAATTATGGGGTAAGGGAGATGAGGATGTTGAGCATCATTGGTTCTTATGAGAAGCAATCTGGAGGTCCAGAGGGACTCTGGATGTGAATAAATTGGTTGAGTTCCAGACTACTTTGAGAGGTCGTGCTCTCAAATGGTACATGAAGGTCATCGAGCCAAGAGTACCAAGAGTGAAAGGTCAAGCGTTCACACTTGGCCAGGTACATAAAATGTTCGTAGTGAAGTTTAAGCTACCTCAGTCAGAACAACAAGCTCTGTCTGAGTTGCACGAAATTCAACAAAGGGAAGGTGAATCAGCCTGGGAATATAGTCAGAAGTTTAAAGATTCTATAGGGAGGTTAGTGCATATGATCCATGAGGAACATCAAAGAGAATGGTATATCCAAGGATTTCTACCTCTAACATGAATTTCATTAAGGAAATAACAGATAGCCACTTTGACAGATGCCTTGGAACAATCAATGAAGATTTAATCCATGGAAGGATATACAGGGAGCCTGAGATTGACCGGACCCCCAACAAATGCAAATTTGGCGCAACTACAAGGGTAGATATCAGTGCTTATAAACAAGATTCAAGAATTCACGATACCCAGGCCAGGACGATCGCAAGTCTGGTGTACTGGATGTTACATAGAAGGAAATCTGGTGAACGAATGTCCATGGATGAGGGGAATGGGACCTCTTTAGAATCCAATGGGAACCTCACCAGGACCCATGAGAGGAGTTGTGTAAGTATCCACGAATCTACCATTCCATACCCCAACCCCATATCATTATTTTCCAGGTAATCAAGCAGTGCCAGCTGAGTATTGTGATATTTGTCGAATCCTTGGGCATGGGCCAAGACAGTGCCCCATTATTCATAAGTATTCAACAGTATCGAATACTATGCATTGTGAGTTTTGCACATCCACCACACATGCTACCAATCAGTGTAGAGTGTTGGATGCACTTGTGGACAGACTGGATCAAACATCATTCAGGGTGAATGAAACCCCTCAGGGACCGAGAATAGGTCGAGGAGGTGGAGCTAGAGGATACTTCAGAGGAGGAAGAACTGGGGGAAGAGGACCAAGTGTATGCTACACCTATGATGAACAAGGCCGCATGGCTAGAGATTGTCCTCATCCAAGGTGGCCTTGGTGCTCTCACTGTAGAACCAATGGGCACACAACTGAAGACTGCCCAAAACTAATTGCAAAATGGGAAGATTGGGTATGTCAATGAGGAACTAACCTCATCAGTTCATAGATAGAGTTATTAGAGGACAACTACCCAACCTTAATATCATTAATCAAGGAGGGTTAAATACTAGCGCAGATTCTGACAATTTGCCTCAAATCTAGAAAGAAGTGCCTAAGGAGGACATGTATGATCCTCTGAAACAAAAACTATTCTTTAAAAATTCCATAGAAGTATTTCAGAATATCCCTAGCCCTGAGATGCAATAAAAAACCCCTCAGCCTATCATTTACCCTAGGATCGTGCAAGTCCCTGCTTCACCCCCTGCACCCAGAAACCCTCTAGTCTCGATGAGACAACCTAAGCAACCACAAAATGTAGTTGACCTTTGGTTTCAATTATTTTATGATATTCTTGGGAATGACCAGTGGATAGAGAAGTTGCGCAATGCACTGTACCTAGTTCTAGGGAATGAAGAATCTCCATAAATTAGGATAAGGACTAATCTTCCTAATAATAATACTTAGAGAATGCAGAGAAGGAAAGTACAGAATAGAAAAGAGTTTATATTAGTAGCCCAACTAGATGAGTTTGAGATTAAGGATGTTATGTTAGATATAGGGTTTGATGTTAATATATTGCCTAAAAAGACTTGGAAGCTTTAGGAAAACCCAGTTGACATACTCGCCAATCCAGCTAAGAATAGTCAATCAATATTATATTTTTCCAATAGGAAGACTAGAGAATGTGGAAATAGATGTTGCGGGAGTGAAGATTGTAGCTGATTTTGAGGTGATCAAAATCATGGGGGATAAGGACCCTTATCCTGCACTACTTGGTATTGATTGGGCTTACGAAAACTATGCAGTGATTGACCTAAATAAAGACACTATGACATTTGAGGCAAACGGAATAAAAGTAGTTCAACTCTTGGATCTGTATGTGGGCCCTCGATACACAGAGCCAACAGACAAAAATATGGAGGGAGAAGACTTGGATCAGTTGTACACTATAACAACAGGAATGAGAGAAGACTACATAAATCCTACTGTTGATGGATCGATAAGTTGGAGGAGAATACAACCAGCGGACGAAGATTCGGAACTGGCATTTTACAGTTGGCAGCAAGGTTCATCTGAAATATTCTCAAGAAGATGCATAACTATCAGAGCAACTAGATGGGTTGGAACCGAGGTCAAAGAACACGCGATATATGATGGTACCTCAGAACTTGATAGTTTTTTGGTCAGCATGGAAGAAAAGATAACGGAGGATCAAGGGATCTTAGTGTTGGATTTATCCCTCTAGGACACCTCTGCCAGATGGTGGACCAATCACAAAGCCTTTGCTGAGAATTGGGATGATGTGAAGCAACCTATCCAATATATATTTCAAGATAAGGAGCAGCTCGAATCATAAATGTAGACGGATATCCAATTTGTGAAACTGTTCAATGGACAGTCTGATCCTAAAGCACATATTGAACAATGTGTGAGACAATGACAAGCTGCAGAAATACCATCTCGCTTGTGGGTTCAAGTATTTCCCCATTCATTAGGTCCAATTTTGAAGGCTTGGTACATGAATAAAGAAACCAGAAGACAGACCAGCGACTGGAAAACATTGGTAGATCGATTTTTCAAGGACTTATAATTTACAAGTGTTGGCCCTCGACCAAGTTTTGTGGAAACATTGGTCATGTTTGACCATTTTTTGGGACTTCGACAGGCTGGTCGAAGATGGAGCACCCAAGCGAAGCGGAGATCGCGGGATCGTGCCCTTTGTTTTGGGATTTTTGGGTATTAGGGTTTATGTAACGGGTATGGGATGTCATCCCATAGGTTCACCCATGTTTAGGCCCCTTTTGTAATGTATAAATAAGTAGCTAGGTGATGTAAGAAGCGGCCAGTGTGCTAAGTGAAAAAGTTTGATCTATCTGATTGTACTAGTTGATGGCTTAGTTCTAATGTTATCTATGTGAAAGAAGATATGTTAAGGCTTACAGAGCCAAGTGCAAGTGTTTTGTAAGTGCTTTGTGCACAGACTGTGTAAAGGCTCTGTGCTTGGACCTAACTCGGGGAAGGAGGATCTGGCGAGGTGCGCTCAGATCTCTTGTCCTATGTAGATTTGGCTTTGTGGCTCTGTGCCTGTAAGAAGATTGAAGCAGACTAATAAAGAAGAAGAATATTTGGTGGACGTAGCCCCAAAATGGGGTGAACCACATATATCCTGTGTCGATGTGCTTTGTGCTATGGTGTTCATGCTGTTTATGTACTTATTTTCTTAATCTAGATGTATGATAGATCTAGTTGATTCTTAGTGATTTATGATGTGAATTAATGTTAGATCTACTATGATGCTATGTGTTGAATGGTTAGATGTGCTGGATCTTGGTTGTTACTGCACTAATCTGTAATAAGGGTTTCAAACTGTGATGTGAAAGACTAATGAATGTTAATTGCTAAGTGCTCTCTTAAGTATTGTGATCATAGATCTGTGTCCCGGCTAGGTTGTAGACACTTGAGTCCTACAACCCCCCTGCCTCTACCTCAGGTGAGACTTCATCTACTTCGCAGGTGTTGTCAAAAGGGTCGGTAGTTAGGGTTTTTTTGGTGCATTGTTGAAGCGTTGAACCCTGGGTTTGCCCCTGTTCCAACAAATGGTTCTGTTGCCGGGACTTGAAACTGTGATTGTTGGGAACTAAAGAAAAGAGAAAGTTCTATGCATAGATCTATTGTTGTAGTGTGCAGTATTCTACTTGACTTGTGAAGCTTTGTGCTAAGAAGAGAAATATGATCTGAAGAAAAGAGGTAAGATCTTAAAGCTTTGTGCTCTGATAAAGGTAATATAAGTGGAAATTTTAGCTTCAAAAGTATGAATCTAGGTATGTTTGATAGATTTTGTCCTAGTCTGAAAACTAGGGCATGGCTAGAAGAAATAAGATTTGATCTGAATAAATTCGATAAAGTTAGTGAAATATATGCTATTCCTATGAATAGAAAGAATTTTTGGACTAACAAGTGGATGTAGGACCCTAGAAGGAATTTTTGCAGATTGCAGGTCCATTATTGTGATCCTAGTGCCTAGTACAAGAAAGGTTAGGGATCGTTTAAGAGAAAGAGAGGATTAACACTTTGTTATAGTTGCACAAGACCGGGACATCTTGCTAAGGAATGCTCTGGTATCGGTCCTATTTTTCTTTGTTGTAAAGTTGTTGGCCATGAAGTTTTGGATTGCCCTAGAATGATTGCTAAAGTTGAAAATATGAATATGAGACAAGAAAACCATGAAGAAGGTCAAGAAACACGGGATATAATAGAAAACTAGAGAGAATCAAAATCTATGTTATTACAGATGAAAGAAACATTGAATGATCATAGAGACATAAATTTACGAGAGATCTTAAAAGAAAATCAGTGCATAGAAACAAGACTAGGAGACTTCGACATAGAGTGTGTATTAGATGAGGAAACACATATGAATATTATGCCAGAAAGTACCTGGGAAATTTTGCGAAAGCCTGCTATGATTGCTTCATTGGGAAGGATAGGATTGTTTAAAGGAAAGATGACAACCTTATGTGGAAGACTTACTCATGTACCTACGATATCCCATGGAACATTGACTGAAGAAGAATTTGAGGTCATTAAGTTTGTTGAGAACAACGCTCCTTTTTCACTTTTGTTAGGAAGGAAATGGATTGAGAAAGATCAGACCCGAAGGAGAGACGAAGAGGAAGCCACATAATAGAAAAAGAAAGAATTAAGGTACTTCATAGCCAAGAAAATAGAGCGACTAATAGAATAACAAGAGGACAAGTCGAAGCAACCAAGGGTCGGATACCTACCTGTCGAAGTTGAAAGAACACAAGAAGGCTTAAAGAACCTATCCATGTAGGAGAGAAGAGCACCTATCCCAGAAGTAGTAAAAGAAGAAGCATTACCCTCAAACCCTATGAAAGAATATCAGCAATGTGAATTTACTATGCTAAGAGAAGATAAGAACAAGAATGGAAAGAGGAATCCAGAGACTCAGATCATAGGAAAGAAGGCAAGAAAGCTCAATAATAAGAAGGCAAATTTATAAAAATTGCAGGAGGTTCCAGAGAGGAATTCGTAGAAGGAAGTCTTGTAGAACTTGAACCTCGGTGGAATAGCAAAACAACGCACTTCACCATAGCGAAGGAATATGACCATTGGAGGCATCCCGACCATTAGAACGATGCTCTGGAATGGCTAGAAACACAGTTATTACTGGAAAGATCACCATTGGACCGTTGGGACCACGCCATAACAGATGGAAACGTATTGATTGAGGCATTCCGATCCGTTGGAGGAATCCATTGTGATACTATTTATTTAATCTGTCGAATACTTCACCAGGGACACTTTTGCAAATTGTGATTACTGAGCTAACAGAGAACTGATTGCTATCGCGCTGTGGTTTTGAGACCTCTCCACGCATTTTTCTTACCTTGAGTGTTTAGTTGCCTACCCGAGTTATTTGATCAAGAGCGTGCATGTTGGGTGACCTTAGTGCAGTAAAGAAATTTGTAGAAGAAACCCTGATCAACCTGATGGCTGAGAGAGTCATGCCTGCAGGAGTACAAGCCTCGTTGACGGTCAGATTGCAAGCCTCCCCCTCGACTACGCATCAATCTAGCCGAACAATGACCAAGAAAAGAAGCAAGCATCATGACAACCTGGCGAACGCGAAGCTGATCCTGTCGATATTTCTCAACTACATCCCACCTCTGGTTGGTGCAATTAGTCGTGATAGCATCCCGGGTGACTTCGAGTACACGCTCATCTATGCGTACCTCCTGAAGGGGATACACGCAGTCAGACCGTAGCTAGGAACAATCCCTGATCTTAATATCAATGACTTTAACCTAGGAGACAGGAAGAATTATGCGTTGCTCACACCACATCGCTACTTAACCAGGATGATTAGGAATAAGCCGAAGAAAGTCCCCCAACCGTGGATCAAGGAGATCATGAGGTCCACCATCTTAAATGTCATGAATATACCCCACTTTGATAGACATCAGAAGGTTAATGTGTGCATTAAAATCCTCTTGTCGTGCTACCATGGAGGTTATCTCTGGTTAGACAGGCGCGCGACTGTGGATCCGGCGCTGATCCACATGAACATTGAATTGAGCGTGCAGGGACCGGACCATCAGCAATTCTATCCAAGGAATGTTGTGGATCGCTCTCTAGCACAGTGTATAAAGGAAACCTACGGTGATGTGGAAAAGGGGAAGCGAGGCTACAAGGTAGCCTCCATCCAATATGGCACAATGTGCCTATCTTTTCAGTTGATCGCAGGCAAGCTCATCAGAAAGAACAAACCAACGCAAGTTACAAGGTTCGTCATCGACCTTGCAGGGAAGTGCGTCCAGGGCATGCAAATGAACTGGGCGAGCTACCTCGTTAATGAGTTGGAGAAGGACTATCGCAAAGTAAGGCTATGATTTGCATTTTAGCTGGTTATTGATTCTCATAGCCTTTGTCACTTGGGAGATGTTGGAGGGAGCAACATTCCCAGAATTTGAGCCATCAGAACCTTTGGCCACGAGGCTCACCACCTTGTGGTATACAAGTGACATGGAGAAGTAGTGGCAGTCCAATGTGGTGTTTCACACTTACTATCTACAGCTCATGTGATCCATTGAGTCATTCCCCGGAATGAATTTGAACACCTTGCATACTTACAGACCACTAGCGAAGTTTCACGCAGACCGCCACTTCATTTACATCACCGTGTGTAGGGATGAAAGCAAGGAGGAGCTCCATTTGTAATATAAATTGACTGATGAAGACATGGAGGAGAAAACCAAGGAATGGCCAGCTGAATTTCTTGTACCAGTCAAGCAGACAGATCTCTCCGACCCTGACATCATTGGAATCCCTTTGGTCACCCGGACGGAGTGGGATGGACCAAGCAACACTAAGAAGAAGAAGAAAAAGGAACATAAGGAACATTATGTCACTCTAACATTCTCATCAGTCCTAAAATTATCCACTCATTCATATATAGACTTACATCTTATAATGAACTTAGACTATGGAAAAGCTAGGATTTACGATCCCAAATTCTTCCCCAAGAAAAATACCTCTCATACTTATGCGCAAGGGAAATCTCATTAGTCTTTCGAAAAACAAGTCTTGTAAATGATGCACAACACAAGGGGGTCAGGATACACACCTTAGTAGAAATTTGTAGGCTTAACATAAAATATTGGCATTGTTCTTTATGGTCAAATTTCTCAAACGAAGTCCCATGTAGTTAATGGTTGGTTAAAGATCTACCAGTCACCATTTACATAAAGGCTTTGTAACGATAAGACTCCATCCGAACAAATTCGTTTAACCCTAACTAAACTACCTGATATCTCAACTGAACGATGGATTTCTTCAAATGAGATACTAATTAGACTCACCGCAGTTGTAGTTTATAGTTTCTAGTTGGTCATGTCACGAAGGAGCCTCTTTACTTCTTACGCCTTTAACGTGAGGGTAACGTTCTCGACAGGCGTGAAATTTAAAACTCTGATCCGACCATTAATGAAATCCTGTGTGAGTGCAAAAAACGATGGTTTCACTTGACCCCTTGATCAATAGGCTCACGCCAACTATTGCCCCATCACATGGCCAGAACCTTCCATCATACTAGCAACCTTTACTCTGTGTAGTAAGGACTCTCTTAGGTTTAGATGACATTCATTCGACATTCACGCAGTTTTCCAAAACACTTCTATGTTTTCCTTCACAAGGGAAGATTGAATGCTCAGAGGCTTCACCAGGTGGAAACTAGGCATCCCTACCCATCTGCTCTGGTAAGTTCACAACCCTCTTGTAACTTTACAAGTTGAAAGAGTACTCGGCTTTAATTATAGTGGTAGAACTATTATACTAGAGCTCTGGTTATGATTTTATTTTGATAATTAGTTCATGTGGTTAGATATTTATCTTGTAACCCTGATTACACATGTTACTGGGAATTTCCTTCACTGATAAAATGATTTCAAACCCTTTTCTAGACCTTTTCGATGCCCCCTCCTTTACTCCAGTACCTACATTCTGGCATAGTCAATTTAGTGGTCTACGAGGTTGAGGAACATGTCTTCGAGTGTTTTCCTTTGGGGAACCCTGACAGGCCACCCGCTAGCTTGCAACGTTCAAAAGGGTTGTCTATAAATTTCATTCATTAAGTAATGTACAGGGGTTACCCTGTGTCCCAAACGATTTGTAAAGGAAATATACTCTGTAACAAGAAATATACGAATCTAAGAAAACTTCTCATTATATACTATTATTATCATTTTGAGGGTGGAAACCACTATTCGAGAAGGTATTTGGCATAAGTATTATTCTGAGTGAAGTCTTTGTAAGGTGATGAAATACATTTCAGTGATATGTTAACTCAGTACTGTAGTTTTTGGCACTTATATTTTTCAGCAAAATGTTTGACTACTATCCTAATTTGGTTCTTGTATTTGGTCCGGAGTATATAATGTGTCCCATCTTGTATTTCTTGATTATTTAAACCTTAGCATTCTTTCTTTGATTTTATTTCGGGCAAGTAAGTTTTAAGAATTGTGCACAATGAGACCTAATGATGGGACCTCTGATTTTTGTGACGTACCCATCAGATCGACATTGGCCTCCTCCTCCCATCAAGTTCGAGGGTGACTTCCTCAGTTATGCCACGAGAAACGGCATGTGCTAAGGCCCAAGTTAAGTACAATCTCGATTCTTCTATAATTGTTTTGTTATAGACACTTTACCTCGGTGATTCAATTTTGTTTACTTCGTATAAGCAACTTTATTATCCGATTACAAATACTAATGAAATTTACTTGTTTCCTTGCAGGGTTGAAGCCTCTGAACCCTCGGATTTCGGGCATACTTTCGTGGAAAAGGTACTCAAGTTCCTTTTAAACTCCTCAAGACTTATCATCCCACATGCTAATATCAAATCTTCTCGATCTGAATACTGTAATGTATACAATTCAAAGCTCAATTCCTATTTAGCAAAAGTATCAATTGTTGTAACAATATTCAATATGGAAGATTATAACGCAGTGTTTGCGTGGTTCAGACATACCCTAATTCTGGGTTCTTGATTTGATTTGTATTTTAATGTTAAGATACAATACTTTTCTCTTTATATATCATATAATGAAAGCAAGAAAATACAGAACGAGTAAATTTTTGACTTTGTCGATATGCTAGTTATTCAATCCTATTAGATAATTTATGGAAAACGAAGAGCATATTAACCCTATGATTTTGGAAAGTATATTCCTTACTTTTAGTTACTCCTACATTATTGTAAATTTCTTCAAACAACTTCATTGTGGCCAAGTAGAGGCTGTTGTTTCTTTTATTACATTGATGCCTAGTTTATACAATAGTTGTCACGATCCTTCGTTCACTAACAACAATATAAAATTCGAACCTAACGAAACATGCATCCAGAATCCATGTTTCAGTTCTAAGTAAAAACGAGCTTTCTCTCTTCTAGTATTTTGTTCCATAATTTCGTTTATGTTGAAAGGTTCATTTGGTTCAATAATTCCAGAACTTGAAATATAACCAGTTAGGCTTAATTGCCTCCATTACATCCTTAATATCTATTGACATATATATACTCTAGACTTTTAAAAGTG
>ML786105.1:225171-249442 GCA_009831015.1 Picea engelmannii
ACAGTTATTTACACCGTTGTATTCAAATATGGTAGAGTAATCGTGCAAAAATTCACGAGATGTTCTGCAGGAATGTAAATACGTAATGTAGTATGTACTATTTGTAAATCTCAGATTCATTCTAGAATAGTGGACACTACACGGTTATTCAAATGTGAACAACATAATTAGATGAAAAAGATACGCCGAACTGGTAGTAATTTATAACATAATAAAAAGGGTAGAAATTCATTAACATAGTACTTTTCCTGGTATATCTCCCCATTCGAATTTCATTTTCATTGAAGTTACTTAACATGAGTTTTACTCCAAAACTACAAAATTTATGGGAGAGTCCATCCTACTTTCACGGTATTCTCTAGAATTTAGTAAATGAAATACTTCAATCATATTTAAACAGATGGAAAACGTATCAGTCAATAATTTACAATGAAATTTAAACAAAGAAGGAGAAATGAACATATCTGAATAATTTTCCGAACAAACAAATGGAACAACCACGTTCCTCCAACCTTAGAACATGGTAGCCAAATCACTTGTCGTGTCCACCGCCTATCCTGACCATGAATCCATGAGGGCTAACTCAAAAATCCTTCTTAGCAAAATGTCTTTCAGTATTCAACAATCTCCTCCTCGCCTCACACTTAGCAAGTAGTTTTCATAACAACAAGAGATGTATTTCCTTTTCCCCACAAACTAGGCAGCGTCCTGCCTCCTCACATATGCCATATATCCAATGTCTTTTTTTCCTAGGTCTTTTTCCCTCCGTTGGGAATTTTCGTAGATTTCCAAATACCTAATTTTCAGGGGCTGCCAATGGCCAAATTCTTGATTTTCCACTTGTAACAATCAGCCTTGAGGTAGTTCCAACATGTTCCCCACTCATGGAGTCATGGTCAGTTGATTTCAACATGGTTGTTCCATTTGTCCTCCAACAATAATTATAAAATATTTTGTTTCATACAAGTGTCATAGTCAAGTAGTTAGTTGGGTCAAATTAGACCTCTGCCCAAAATTCATAATTCGTTAATTACAATTATCTAAATTCAAAATTCGGAATTTCCATAAATGGCAAAAATTTTCCAATTTCGAATTTGCCAAAAATGGAAAATAATTTCCTAAGAAATTTCCAACTTAAAATAATTTACTTTTGGGGAATTCACATCCTTTACCCCTTCAATAAAACATTGTCCATAGTGTTCGGTCCTTTCTTGGAACAGGATTGGATGAGATTTCTGCAAATCTCCCTCTAACTCCCAAGTGACCTCCTCCGAGCTAAAGTGCTTCCATTGCACCTTTAGCTGAGTGATGGTTTTGTTCTGAAGTGTTATTTCTCTCTGGTCTAGAATGTGCATTTGTTCTGCTTGGAACTCGCCTTCTAGTTCCACCTACACCAAGTTCCAATCAATCATATGACTAGGGTCATGAACATAATTCTTTAACAAAGAAACATGAAATACATTATGAATTTTTAGATTGGTTGGGAGTGCAAGTTGGTATGCTACAGGTCCAATTCAAGCTAGTATATCGAAGGTCCCACAAAACTTGGGTGCCAACTTGGCACAGTTCCCTATCTTTAGTGAACTTTTCTGAGCTTTGACTTTTAAGTAAACATGGTCTACCACTTGAAACTCCAAGTGTCTTCTTTTCTGGTCTGCATAACTCTTATGTCTGTCCTGTGCCTCTTTTAAGTTCCGTTGTACCTTTCTTACCGTACTCTCCATTTCCTAGATCATTTCTAGTCCAACCATGAGTCTGTCAACTGGGTTATCCCAACTAATTGGATTCGTACACTTTTTGTCATACAGTATGTTGGCCCTCGACCACATTTTGAGGAATGCTTGGTCATAGTTGACTGTTTGGTACTTCAACTACCTATCGAAGACGAAGTGCATAGCGAAGCGGAGATCACGGGATCTCGCCACCTTTTGTGGAACCTTTTTGGGTTTTTTTGGGAATATTTTAATTGGAAAGAGATGTCAGCCCTTGTTTAGGCCTGTTTCTATGTATAAATAGAGGTCTAGTCCATGTAAGAAAGGAGGCCTTGTCTAGTCGATGGCTTAGTGCATAAGTTGGATCTATGTGATCAAAAGTATATGTGACTGTAAGAGCTCTGTGTGTGTTGTAATAAGTGTTGAGTGCCAGAGTGTGAGAAGGCTTAGTGCTTGGATCTACCCAGGGAAAGAGGATCTAGAGAGCTGCGCAGATCTCTTGTCCTATGTGGGGTAGGATCTTGGAGGCTTAGTGTTATAACTTCTTGACCAAGATAATATAAAGAAGGCTTTGTGGACATATCCCCGGGGTGGGGGTGAACCACGGTAACTCTGTGTATTGAGCTGATGTGTTTGTCTCTCTCTTGCTAAGTGCTTTGATATGTTTAGATAGATCTATTGATGCTTTGTGCTTATGAGATATGAATGCATGCTAGAAATGATACATAAGATGCTAAGTGCTTAATATATTGAGTATAACCTATTTACCATTGCTAAGTGATAAATCTGAGTAATTACTGTTGTGCTCTGTGCTTTCTGCGAAGTGTATTAATGAATGTATGTTAGGAAATAACTGATGCTAAGTGCACTGTAAGCAAGATAATCATATATATGTGTCCCAGCCAAGGTTGCAGACACCTGAGTCATGCAACCACCCCTGCCTATACCTCGGGTGAGACTTCATCTACTTCGCAGGCGTTGCCAAAAGGGCCAGTAGTTAGGGCTTTGTTGGTGTGCTCTTGAGTGTTGAACCCTGGGTCTACCCCTGTGTCAACAAATGGTTCCATTGTCGAGACCTGGAACTGTGATTGTTGGGAATTGAAGAAGAAGAAGCTTTGTGTGAAATAAGCTCTGTGCGTAGATCTATTTCCCTAGTGCACAGTGTTCTATTTGACCTGTGAAGCTTTGTGCCAAGAAAGAAAGCTCAGATCTGAAGAAGAGAGGTCAGATATGAAGAAAAAGAGGTCAGATCTGCAAGAAAAAGGTAAGATCTGTAAGCTCTGTGTTTTTATAAAGGTAAGAATAGTTAAAAGTCTTAGATCTGGAAGCTTTGTGCTTTGTAGAAGTAAGATAAGTGAAATTTTTTGTTTCTAAAGCATGGATCTAGGTATGTTTGATAGATTCTATCCTAGCTTCAAAACTAGGGCATTAATAGATGAAATAAAGTTTGATATGAACAAATCTGATAAGCATAGTGATAGATATGTTATACCTATGCATAGAAAGAATTTTAGGACTAACCAATGGATGCAGGATCCTAGAAAGAAATTTGTGCAGGCTAACCATTATGATCCTAGCACACAGTACATGAAAAGTTGGGGATCATTGAAGAGAAAGAGAGGATTAACTCTTTGTTACAATTGCAGAAGGCCTGGACATCTTGCTAAGGAATGCCCTAGGCGAAGACCCAATTGTCTTTGTTGTAAGGATATGGACCATGAAGTATTGGATTTCCCTAGAACGATTGCTAGGCTTGAAAAGCTGAATATAGAGCAAGCAAGAGATCAAGAGACCAAGATTTTAGCAGAAACCCAGAAAGAATTAGAAAAGATATTGCTACAGATGAGAGATACCTTGAATGACCATCGACATGTTAGGCTATCAGAGATCTTCAATAAGAAACAACAGATCGAAGTGAGAATAGGAGACTTCGGCATTGACTGTGTTTTGGATGAAGAAACACCGGTGAACATTATGACAGAAGGAACCTGGAAATCTATAGGAAGACATGACATGACCCCTTCATTAGGAGGAATAGGGTTATTCATAGGAAAGTTGGTAAACCTATGTGGAAATCTCACTCAGATATCTATGAATGCTCATGGAGCTTTGACAGAAGAAGATTTTGAGATTGTTAAGTTCATGGAGGACAACGCCCCGTTTACTATGTTACTTGGTAAACCTTGGAT
The DNA here is from genome assembly GCA_009831015.1 of Picea engelmannii. Lineage (NCBI taxonomy): Eukaryota > Viridiplantae > Streptophyta > Pinopsida > Pinales > Pinaceae > Picea > Picea engelmannii. Next base: position 229,073 of record ML786105.1, read on the forward strand.
TGAGAAATATCAAGCCAGAAAACAGGAAGTGGAAAAGAACCTAGAACAATAGAGACAAGAGTTAAGATACTTCATGACTAGAAGGATCACGTAGTTGATCGAAGAACATGAGAACAAATCAAGGGTTCTTGACCCCAAGAACTTGGATGACGAAGTTGACAAAACGCTAGAAGAACCACAAAGGACCGAAAAATATGTTGGGCAAGTAATACCCGTGGATCTGAAGAAAGAATCTAAGCACTACGAAGTTACCATGCCAAGAGAAGAAAAGAATCAGAATGAAAAAAGGATGACTGAGATGAAGCTCACTGGGAAGAAGGCTAGAAAACTCATGAAGAAGAAAGCAAAGTTGGAGAAATTATAGAACATTCCAGAAGAAATCCCGCAGAAGGAAAACATGCATAATTTGAGCTTCGTCGGGATAGCAGAACAACGACATATGGCACTTCGCCATGTCGAAGTAATATAGCCATTAGAAGACGATATACCCATTCCACTGATGGCCGAAACGGCTCGAAAGAAAGTTATGACCTGTTACCTGACCATTAGACTATGCCATAATGGATAGATCAAGAGTTAATGGACCCTCCTATCCATTGCAAGCAGTCTGTTACAGTTTTAATCACTTCAGAGAAGCACAAGACGAAGGATATGAGTTCCACTTCAGTTGTCTTCTCATCCTGATCACCTTCATAGCATGGGAGATGCTGGAGGATGTCATTTTTCCTGAAACACTACCGTTTGAACCATTGGATGCGAAGTTCAGTACATTATGGTACACAACAGATATGAACGGGCAACGGTAGTTGAGTACCCTCTTTCATAGATACTACATCTAGTTGAAGATCGCGATACAAGACACACCTCGCATTACTCCGAACACACTCCACAGATTTGGACCCTTAATGAAGTTCAGCACAGACCGCCATGTCATATACCTGACTCCATGCGCTGATGAGCACCAGGAACAACTGCAGTCCTATTATAAATTGACAGAAGAAGACCTTGAAGAGATTACCAAGGAATGGTCGGTGGACCTCCTCATTGCAGCAGATCCAGCAGATATTTCAGATATCAGTAGACCAGAAGCTGCGCAGGACACACCTGGGCCCAATAAGACAAAGAAGACAAAGGAGACGAAGAAAACTAAAGAAGTTCAAGATGTGGATAGCCGCTCTGTAAGGACAACTTCTGTCTCACCATATGAAGAAGGTAACGACGAAGACCTAGAAGAAGTTGAACAACAACCAGAAGATGAAGTTGAAGTTCTAAATAAAAGAATAGGGTCACCTTCGAAGTCTTCCGTTAAGAAGAAAGCAAAAGCGACCATGACCAAGATGAAGACCACGCTCAACCCCGATGACTTCAACTTTCTCCTTGCAACTTTGAATGAAGCCATAGAAGAAATTATAGAAAAGCAGGAGGCCAAGCAACAGATGATGTAGGACAGAATCGAAGCCGAGCTCCAAGGAGTACAGCGAGCCCTCCATTCTATTCGTGCAGTCTCCACTGCGCTTATGCCAGAAGGAACACCCGAAGCAGGAGACGAGTCAGTTCAACTTCGCAGGATTGCCAACCTAGTCAAGGTACACCCTTGGAAAGTAGAAGAAGTAACAACGTAGGCCACCCAGACCCTAAATCACGCACACAAGGAAATCATAGAGCAGCGTCGAGCTTCACAACAAGAGAAGGATGCCATCCTAGTGAAATTTGGAGAAGACAGAGCGAAAATCCAAAAAGAAAAGGAGCAGCTACTCATGAAGAAGATCAGGATTGAAGAAGCAGTCAACAGAGCATTTCACTCTGTGACTGGCTTAGAACAAAAGGCAGAAGAACCCATAGAAGGCCAAGTAATGAAGCTTGTTGAATTCATTCAGCAACTGCAACAAAGAGTAGTAGAACTAGAGCTCCAAGCTATACCGAGTACTCCACAAGAAGAATGTGACCAATGAGAAGTGAATGCCCAAAGTACAGTAGAAATGATTAAGCCATTCACTGAAGAATGTAAGAAATTAAGTATTAGAAGTGCGCAGATACATGAGAACCTATCCGAGAACTCTGAATTGCATAAATTGGAGTCACAGCTCCAGGAGGCGAAGTACCAAGCCGAGAATTTACAGGTATAGCTGAAGGCCCTACCGACCATAGAGAAAATGAAGAGGTCCCACAAATAGCGCGTCGTGCAGCAGCAGATTCATATGATCCAGAGCAAGGTCATGGAAGTGACGCAGCAACTTCAACCTTTGCAGGATAGGGCATGTCAACTATTCTTAGAGATTGAGAGCCAAGGGACAGACCTAGAACAGGTCGTGAACATAGCAGAGCAATGCTTAGAAGGACTAGTCAGTAACACACTCATTCAGGAGTTTGTCGAGAAAGAAGCATTAGCAAAGCAATAGGTCGAAGCAACTCGAGCGAAGCTCAAGGCCTTCGAGGTAGAGTTACCCAGAGAAGAGTGACTTGGGACGAGTCACAGGTGAGTGTTGGGGGCCTATTGGCCCTCGACCAAGTTTTGAGGAATACTTGGTCATAGTTGATTGTTTGGTACTTCGATTGCCTATCGAAGATGGAGTGCATAGTGAAGCGGAGATCACGGGATCTCGCCACCTTTTGTGGAATCTTTTTGTGTTTTTTTGGGAATATTGTAATGGGAAAGGGATGTCGGCCCTTGTTTAGGCCTTTTTCTATGTATAAATAGAGTTCTAGTCCATGTAAGAAAGGATGTCGTGTCTAGTCGATGGCTTAGTGCATAAGTTGGATCTATGTGATCAGAAGTCTGTGTGACTTTAAGAGCTCTGTGCGTGTTATAATAAGTGTTGAGTGACAGAGTGTGAGAAGGATTAGTGCTTGGATCTACCTGGGGAAAGAGGATCTAGCGAGCTACGCAGATCTCTTGTCCTATGCGGGGTAGGATCTTGGAGGCTTAGTGTTGTAACTACTTGACTAAGATAATATAAAGAAGACTTTGTGGACATAGACCTAGGGTGGGGGTGCACCACGATAACTCTGTGTATTGTGTTGATGTGTTTGTCTCTCTCTTGTTAAGTGCTCTAATATGTTTAGATAGATCTATTGATGCTTTGTGCTTATGAGATATGAATGCATGGTATATATGATACATAAGATGCTAAGTGCTTAATCTATTGAGTATAACCTGTTTACCATTGCTAAGTGCTAGATCTGAGTAATTACTGTGGTGCTCTGTGATTTCTACGAAGTGTATTAATGAATGTATGTTAGGAAATAACTGATGCTAAGCAAGATAATCACAGTTCTATGTCCCAGCTAAGTTTGCATACACCTGAGTCCTGCAACCACCCCTGCCTCTACCTCGGGTGAGACTTCATCTACTTCGCAGGTGTTGCCGAAAGGGCCGGTAGTTAGGGCTTTGTTGGTGTGCTCTTGAGCATTGAACCATGGGTCTGCCCCTATGCCAACATAGTACTTCAAAGGGGTTCATTTTAGCCAAAGTTTGGTACCCATTGTTGTATGTAAATTATACCAAGTGCAGGTAATCTTCCCACTTGCTTGGTTTTATTCTTACATACATGCGGAGCATATCTGCTATGATATAGTTTGTTCATTCAGTCTATCCACCCATTTGTGAATGATAACTCGTGCTGAAATTCAAGTTTGTATTTAGCCCTACAAACAATTCTTTCCAAAAATCAGATGTAAATTTTACGTCTCTATCCGGAATCACCATTTTAGGAATACCATGCAGCCTAAAAATTTATTTCATGAATATTTCAGCGATGTTAATAGATTTAAAAGTAGACTTTATAGGAATAAAGTGTGTGGACTTACTGAGTTTATCGATTACCACCATAATAGAATCATTATGTTTCTGAGTTCTAGGAAAACCTATAATAAAGTCCAGTGATATAGTCTCCCATTTCCATTCTAGCACAGGTAAGGGCTGCAATAGGCCGACTGGATGTTGGTGTTCATCTTTTACCTGCTGACAATATTGACACTTAGCTAAGTATTTTTTTGTTTCACCCTTCATATTAGGCCAATAAAATAAATTTCTTAGTGTTGTTACCGTTTTCTGGTATCTTGGATGACCAGAATATGGTTTCTTATGCACTTCATCCAAGACTGTTAACTTTAATTCTATCAAATCTGGTATGTATATCATGTTTTTAAACCGTTGTAAACCATGCTTGTCCAAACTCAAGTCTGTTTTGTCTGAACTTTTTGTAGTGTTTTGCAATTCTTCCACTATCTTAGTGTAATTTTCATCGTTATTACCTACAGTCTTTATCCTCTGTTTAAGATCATTTTCTTCCCTGCTAATGTTTCTTTTAAATATCCCATGAACTCTTATGCTCAAAGCATCAACTACCTTTTTTCCTTACCCTTGATATGTCTTACTTCAAAATCAAATTCACTCAAGAAGGCTAGCCATATTGCTTTTCTTGCATTAAGGTCTGGCTGACTAAACAAAAATTTCACACCCCTGTTGTCAGTCAATAACAAAAAAATTATGCCCATTATGTAGTGCCGACACATTTTTAAGGCATGTATTACAGCTGCCAACTCTAAGTCATGAGTGACGTAGTTTCTTTCATGTTCCTTTAGTTTTCGAGACTCATAACAAATTATGTGTCCTTCTTGAGTTAGGACACCACCTAGTCCTTCTTTACTTGTGTCTACACAGACGGTGAAGTATTTGTCTGGATCTGCTACCTTTAAAATGGGTGCGGTTGTTAACAACTCCTTTAATTTATTGAAACTGCCTTGACACTTCTATGACCAGTTAAACTTGGTCCCCTTCTTTTGTAACGATGTGATAGGGTAAGCAATTTTGGAAAATCCCTCTATAAATCTGCGGTAATATCTGGTGATTCCCATGAATGACTGGATATCCACTACATGCTTAGGTACTAGCCATTCCATGATGTCTCTTGTTTTCTTAGGATCGACTGCAATGCCTTATGCAGATATTACATGTCCTAGGTACTGTATTTTCTTTTGATAAAAATCACACTTATCGAATTTAGCATACAGTTTGTGCTTCCTTAAAGTTTGCAGAACTATTCTTAAGTGTTCTTTGTGTTCTTCTTCTATTTTAGAATATACCAGAATATCATCAATGAATACCAGCACAAATTTTTCCAAATACTAACTGAAAATACTATTCATTAAACACATGAACGTGGTTGGCACGTTAGTGAGTCCGAAAGGTATAACCACAAATTTGTAATTCCCATATCTCGTTCGAAAAGTTGTTTTACTTATGTATTCATCTTTTATCCTAACCTGGTGATAACCAGATTGTAAGTCCAATTTCAAGAAAATCTTTTCCCCACCTACTTGATCGAACAAATCATTTATCCTAGGTAAGGGGTACTTGTTCTTAATAGTCATATTGTTTAATTGTCTATAATCAATGCATAATCTCATAGTTTTGTCTTTCTTTTTCACAAAGAGGACTGGTTCTCCCCATGGTGAAACACTCGGTCTGATATATTCCTTATCCAGTAATTACCATAATTGAATTTTTAGTTCTGTCAATTCCAACAAACTCATTCGGTAAGGTGACTTAGAGATAGGGGTTGAACCATGTAGTAGGTCGATAGAAAAGTCTATCTCCCTTCTTGGGGGTAATTCAAGTATTTCATCAACAAACATGTCTCTGAAATCTTGAAGCACAACAAAATCTTCCAAGTTGGGTTTGTTTTCTTTTTCTAACAGGTTTGTTACTTAGATGGCATAAACTTGACAACCTTTTCTCATGCATTTCTTGAATTGCATTGCTGAAATCTGTCTAATTGAGACTAGTTTTTGTATACCTTGGACTGTCATAACCATGTCATTTCTGTCTTTATACTTAAGTGATTTTTTGTAACAGTCTAGAACTGCTTTATGCTTTTCTAGCCAATCCATTCTAATAATTACATCATAAGATCCTAATAGTATAATGTTTAGATTTGTCCTTATGTTTTGACCACCCAAACTGAACTTATAATAAAAAATAAAGTCAACCACTTTCCTTTTAGTTCCTGTTGCTAGTTGTACCAGGCACAATTTTGCGTGTCTCATTTTCTTAAGTTTATTTGACTCTAATATACCAAGAGTGATATAACTTAAAGTAGCTCCAGGATCAATTAAAATAGAAATTTGAGTGTTATTGATTTTACCTTCAATTCCCACCACAAAGGACTGGTGGTCATCTTGTCAACCATCCATGGTTGTATTTATCCAATGCAATCTTATCCCCACATCTCCCACCATCGAGGCCTCCTACAAATTGTGAACATTCATTCTGGTTGCTGAATTTAAACGTGGATAGTTCCTCCTTAGATGAGTTTCTCCACATTCCCAACACTTTAATGGTTCGTGGGGGTTGCCCCCAAACTTGTTTGGTCCCATATTTACCTGTTTACTGCTGCCTTGCATATATGGATTGTTGGAGTGAAAATATTTTCTTGGAAAGACTTTTTCTTTGTTCTGATAAGGAGCTGGCTGGTATCCCTTCTTCTGTCGGTTCATTTGGTCTTGTTTCTTATCCTTCCAAGCTTTGGGAAATTTTGTCCGATGTTTGTATTGGTCGTAACACATTCGAGCTTTCCTGAATACTTCACTCAAGGACTTGGGATTATCAAACTCGATTTTGTCCTTGTAAGATTGTGGTAAATGGCTTAGGAACTACTGGCTTTTTACTTTGTCCTCCCGGATATAAGGTACGAACCTTAGTAATTCCAAGAATTTGTTTATCAAATCCTCCATAGCCATTTGACCAAGTTGTAGATCATAAAATTCTTTGGTTTTTCTTTCATAGTAACTTTCAGATAGGTACTGTTTCTTGAAATATTTATTAAAGTCTGCCCATTCCATCTGTTTCTGTTTTAGGCCCTTGGCCAATTTTAGATCTTGCCACCAAATGCTAGCTTTTCCTTTCAGGTTATAGATAACCATTCTGACCTTCATGTTGCTGGAATAGTTGTAGATCTAGAAATACTTCTTGATGTCTAATAACCAAACCTCAGCTTCATCCCCTCTTCTGGATTCCCCATCAAAGGTAGCGGGTTTGATTTTCTTAAATTCTCCCTCAAGGTGATCTATAAGTTTCCTTTTTCTATCTGGTTTTGTTTTATCTTGAGCTGAAGGTGTACCTCTAGATGAATTGTCCCCTTTTTCTTCTTCAGGGCCAGAATTATTGGAGGCCCTTTTATTGACCTCTTCTTCATGGTTTTCATCCTTTGGGATTTTCTTTGTCACTATACTACGCAACAGAACTTCATTTATTTACTGCTGCTCCTATTGTTCCTTCTTCAGTTTCTCATTGTCTACTTTGAAAACTTGCAGCTCAACGATGAGATTCCTCATCGTTTCCAGAACTTCAGTGGGTGAGCTTCCATCACTATTATGTCTTGGATCTTCAGGAGTTCTTTGTTTGGGATTTCCATCAAGTCTGACTTCCGCATCATCCTGGGCTGCCATGATTAACACAAAACAAAAAAGGGTTTTCTGTTTGTAACAGTAAAGGTTTATTAGTTTTACATAAACAAAAATATGTGCTAAGTAATTAATTTGGCCCTGTTCAAGCTCCAAGTGTTGTAACCTTTTCTCTAATACCATATGTAATGTACCTCAAATTCGTCCAAAAAAAAAAAAATCCTCAGGAACATTAATCTCAAATTAAATTGATAGACTCGTAGTTAGGGAAAGATGACAGTTTATCTCTGTTGTTAAACTCGGATAAGTTTCTTATATTATGATTATCCATGTTGACATTTCCATCCAGTCCATCACATAAGGAACAAAGTTCCTAATAAATAACATTTTGTCACTCTAACATTCTCATCAGTCCCAAAATTATCCACTCATTCATGTATAGACTTATATATTATAATGAACTTAGACTATGTAGAACTTAGGATTTACGATCCCAAATTATTCCGCAAGCAAAATACCTCTCATACTTATTCGCAAGGGAAATATCATTAGTCTTTCGAAAAACAAGGCTTGTAAATGATGCACAACACAAGGGGGTCGAGATACACACCTTAGTAGCAAGTTGTAGGATTAACATAAAATATTGGCATTGTTCTTTATGGTCAAAGTTCCCGAACGAAGTCCCATGTAGTTAATGGTTGGTTAAGGATCTGTGAGTCACCATTTACATAAAGGCTTTGTAATGATAAGACTCCATCTAAAAAAATCCGTTAAACCCTAACTAAATTGCCCGATATCTCAACTGAACGATGGCTTTCTTCGAACAAGATACTAGCTGGACTCACCGCAGTTGTAGTTAACAGTTTCTAGTTGGTTGTGTCATGAAGGACCCTCTTTACTTCGTGCGCCTTTAATGTGAGGGTAAGGTTCTCGACAGGTGTGAAATTTAAAACTCTGATCCGGCCATTAATGAAATCCTGTGTGAGTGAGAAAAATGACGGTTTCACTTGACCCCTTGACCAATAGGCTCATGCCAATGATTGCCCCATCACATGGACATAACCTTCCATCATACTAGCAACATTTACTCTGCGTAGTAAGGACTCTCTTAGGTTTAGATGGCATTCATTTGACATTCGCGCAGTTTTCCAAAACACTTCTTCTTTTTCCTTCGCAAGGGAATATTGAGCACTCAGAGGCTTCACCAGGTGGAAACTAGGCGTCCCTACCCATCTGCTTTGGTAATTTTGCGACCCTCCTGTAACTTTACAAGTTGAAAGAGTACTAGGCTTTCATTAGAGTGGAAGAACTATTATACTAGAGCTCTGGTTATGATTGTATTTTGAGAATTAGTTTATGTGGTTAGATATTTATCTTGTAACCCCGATTACACATGTAACTGGGAATTTCCTTCACTGATAAAAATTTTTCAAACCCTTTTCGAGACCATTTCCATATCCCCTCCTTTACTCCAGTACCTACATTCTGGCATAGTCAATTTAGCGGTCTACCGGGTTGTGCTTCTCTGATGATTTCGCAGTATCCCTCTATTCGTATTATGGATTTACCTTCTCTAATGATACTTCTATATAGTTTTTGAATCCCTGTAAGTCCTCACGGAAGTATTAATCTCTGAATAAACCATGTTAGGTTAGAAACCCTGTTGAGGAACATGTCTTCAAGTGTTTTACTTCGATGAACCCTAACAGGCCACCCCCTAGCTTGCAACTTTCAAAAGGGATTTCTATAACTTTTGTTCAGTAAGTAATGTAGAGGGGTTACCCTGTGTCCCAAACGATTTGTAAAGGAAATATACTCTGTAACAAGCAATATACGAATCTAAGCTAGCTTCTCGTTATATACTGTTATTATCATTTTGAGGGTGGAAACCACCATTCGAGAAGGTATTTGACATAAGTATTATTCTGAGTGAAGTTTGTGTAAGGTGATGAAATACATTTCAGAGATATGTTAATTCAGTACTGTAGTTTTCGACACTTATATTTTTCGGAAAAATGTCTGACTACTATCCTAACTGGGTTCTTGTATTTGGTCTAGAGTATATAATGTGTCTCATCTTGTATTTCTTGATTATTTAAACCTTAGCAGTCTCTATTTGATTTTATTCCCGGCAAGTAAGTTTTAAGAACTGTGCACAATGAGACCTAATGATGGGGCCTCTGATTTTTGTGAGGTTCCCATCAGATCGACACTGGCCTCCTCCTCCCATCAAGTTCGAGGGTGATTTCGTTAGTTATGCCGCAAGAGACAGCATGTGCTAAGGCCCAAGTTAAGTACAAGCATGATTCTTCTATAATTGTTTTGTTATAGACACTTTACCTCGGTGATTCAATTTTGTTTACTTCGTATAAGCAACTTTATTATCCAATTACAAATACTAATGAAATTTACTTGTTTCCTTGCAGGGTTGAAGCCTCCGAACCCTCGGATTTCGAGCATCCTTTCATGGAAAAGGTACTTGAGTTCCTTTTAAACTCCTCGGGACTTATCGTCCCAGATGATAATATCGAAGCTTCTCGGTCTGAATACCATAATGTATACAGTTCAAAGCTCAGTTCCTATTTAGAAAAAGTATCAATTGTTGTAACAGTATTCAATATGGAAGATTATAACACAGTGGTTGCATAGGTCAGACATACCCTAATTCCAGGTTCATGATTTGAGTTGTATTTTAATGTTAAGATACATGACTCTTGTCTTTATATATCGTATAATGAAAGCAAGAAAATACAGAACGGGTAAATTTTTTACGTAGTTGATATGCTAGTTATTTAATCTTATTAGATTATTTATGGAAAATGAAGAGCATATTAACCCTATGCTTTCAGAAAGTATATTCCTTACTTTTAGTTACTCCTACATTATTGTAAATTTCTTCAAACAACTTCATTGTGGCCAAGTAGAGTCTGTTGTTTCTTTTATTCCATTGATGCCTAGTTTATACAATAGTTGTCACGATCCTTTGTTCACTAACAGCAATATAAAATTCGAACCTAACAAAACATGCATCCAGAATCTTTGTTTCAGTTCTAAGTAAAAACGAGCTTTCGGTCTTCTAGTATTTTGTTCCATAATTTTGTTTATGTTGAAAGGTTCATTTGGTTCAATAATTCCAGAACTTGAAATATAACTAGTTAGGCTTAATCGCACCCATTACATCCTTAATATCTATTGACATATATATACTCTAGACTTTTATAAGTGAATTTATCAATTTGTGGGGTTATCTCTCTATAGATATATATATATGTTTATATATGCAGTCGGCTTCTATTATATATATACAGTTATTTACACAGTTGTATTCAAATATGGTAGAGTAATCGTCCAAAAATTACGAGATGTTCTGCAGGAATGTAAATATGTAATATAGTATGTATTGTTTGTAAATATCAGATTCATTCCAGAAGAGTGGACACTACATGTTTATTTAAATGTGAACAACATAATCAGATGAAAAAGATACGTTGAACTAGTAGTAATTTCTAACATAATAAAAAGGGTAGAAATTCATTAACACAGTACTTTTCCTGGTATATATCCCCATTCGAATTTCATTTCCATTCAAGTTACTTAACAAGATTTTTACTCCACAACTACATAATTTCTAGGAGAGTGCATCCTACTTTCACGGTATTCTCTAGAATTTAGTAAACGAAATACTTGAATCATATTTAAACAGATGGAAAACATATCAGTCAATGATTTACAATGACATTTAAACAAAGAAGGAGAAATGAACATATCTGAATAATTTTCTGAACAAACAAATGGAATAGCCACGTTCCTCCCTACCTTAGAACAGGGCAGCCAAATCACTTGTCCTGTTCACCCCCTAGCCTAACCATGAATCCATGAGGGATAATTCAAAACTCCTTCTCAGCAAAATGTCTTTCAGTATTCAACAGTTTCCTCCTTGCCTCACACTCAGCAAGTAGTGTTCATAACAACAAGAGATGGATTTCCTTTTCCCCGCATACTAGGCAACGTCCTGCCTCCTCACATATGCCATATATTCAAAGTCATTTTTACCTAGGTCTTTTTCCCTCCCTTGGGAATTTTCCCAGCTTTCCAAATCCCTGATTTTCAGGGGCTGCCAATGGCCAAATTCTTAATTTTCCACTTGTAACAATCAACCCTGAGGTAGTTCCAACATGTTCCCCACTCATGAAGTCATGGTCAGCTGATTTCAACATGGTTGTTCCATTTGTCCTCTAGCAATAATTATAAAATATTTTGTTTCATACAATTGTCATAGTCAAGTAGTTAGTTGGTTCAAATCATACCTCTTCCCAACTGTCATAATTCATTAATTACAATTATCTAAATTCAAAATTCAAAATTGCCATAAATGGAAAAAAAAATCCAATTTTGAATTTGCCAAAAACAGAAAATAATTTCCTAAGAAATTTCCAACTTAAAATAATTTACTTTTGGGGATGTCACAATAAGCCTCAGTCGCAAAATGTGCTCACAGTGGATGATATTGATCTCATCATCTCAGTTGTATCAGATGCTTCGGAGGATATTTTACAGTGAAACGAAGCAAAGTAAGAGACAATGTATGACATAATCGAGTCAGAGTTGTAGGAGGTACAACAAGCTCTCTATTCGAGCTGCACAATGTCAATTGTGTCATCGTCATCAGAAGGTACAGAATTGGGGGATGAGCCCACCCAACTGTGAAGGATAGCAGATGCTACAAAGGCTCGTCTTTGTCGAGTACAGGAAGAAAAAGAGCAGGCCACAGAGGCCTTGAAACAAGCACAGGAGGAAGGCCTAGAGCAACTTTGGGTTGCACAGCAAGAAAAAAATGACAGGAGAGCGAAGTTTGAGGAGGCCAGAGAGTAGCTCCAGAGAGAAAAATACCGGCTACTCGCAGAGCAGACTGCGGTCAAGGAGGCAGTGGCTAGATCAATTCGCTCTGTGTCGGGATTAGACCAGATGGAAGAAGAAACAATTGAGAGCCAAGTGGGGAAGCTTGTTGAAGCCATTCATCAACTTCAAGCAAGAGTAACCGAGTTAGAACTATAAGTAGTGTCACGCACTCTGTAAGAAGTGAGATATCAAAGGGAATAAACTGCCAGGAGCACAGTCGAAACAATCAAGGCATTGGCTTCAGAATGCAAGCAACTGAGTGCCCGAAGTGCGCAGACCTATGAACACCTTGCAGAGGAACCAGAACTGAGAACATTGGAAGCAAAGCTCTAGGAAGTGAAGCAACAAGCATCGACAATACAAGCGCAGCTAAAGCTGCTTACAGCTGTAGATAAGATGAAAAGGTTGCAGGAGCAGCGCGCAGTTCAGCAACAGGTCACTACCATTCAGAGAAGAATGATGGAGGTGACACAAAGACTCCAGCCAGTGCAGGATGGAGCCTGCACCCTCTTCAAAGAGATCGAGGTACAAGGTGCACATCTGGAATAGGTGGTCGCAATAGTGGAACAATGCCTGGAAGGGCCTATCACCGAGCAAGTCATCCAGGAGTTTGTCGAGCAGGAGGCTCTGGCGAAGAAACAAGTCAAGGCATCTTGAGCTAAGATCGAGGCCTTCGAAGCAGTGTTTCCCAGATCAAAGTGACTCATGATGAGTCACAGGTGAGTGTTGGGGGCTTGTTGGCCCTCGAACAAGTTTTGTGGAAACATTGATCGTGTTTGACCATTTTTTGGGACTTGGACAGGCTGGTCGAAGATGGAGTGCCCAGGCGAAGTAGAGATCGTGGGATCTCTCTCTTTTTCTGGGATTTTTGGGTATTAGGGTTTATGTAACGGCTATGGGATGTTGTCCCATGGGTTCACCCATGTTTAGTCCCCTTTTGTAATGTATAAATAAGTAGTTAGGCGATGTAAGAAGCAGACAGTGTGTTATGTGCAAAAGTTTGATCTATGTGATTGTAGTAGTCGATGGCTTAGTGCTAATGTTATCTATGTGCAAGAATATGTGTTAAGGCTTACAGAGCTAAGTGCAAGTGTTTTGTAAGTTCTTTATGCACAAACTGTGTAAAGGATATGTGCTTTGACCTAACTCGGGGAAGGAGGATATGGCAAGGTGCGTGCAAAGATCATGTCCTATGTAGAGTTGGCTTTGTGGCTCTGTGCCTGTAAGAAGACTGAAGCAGACTAATAAAGAAGAAGAAGAAGAGTTGGTGGAAGTAGCCCCACACTAGGGTGAACCATGTATATCCTGTTTTGATGTGCTTTGTGCTATGGTGTTCATGTTGTTTATGTACTTATTTGCTTAATCTGTATGTATGATAGATTCAGTTGGTGCTTAGTGCTTTATGATGTTAATGAATGTTAGATCTACTCTGATGCTATGTGTTCAATGGTTAGATGTGTTGGATCTTGGTTGTTACTGTGTTGATCTATAATTAGGGTTTTAACCTGCGATGTGAAAGACTAATGAATTTTAATTGTTAAGTGCTCTGTTAAGTATTATTATCATAGATCTGTGTCCCAGCTAGGTTGTAGACACTTGAGTCCTGCAACCCCCCCCTGCCTCTACCTTGGGTGAGACTTCATCTACTTCGCAGGTGTTGCTGAAAGGGCTGGTAGTTAGGGTTTTGTTGGTGCATTGTTGAAGTGTTGAACCATGGGTATGCCCATGTGCCAACAACAAGTAAGTACCTTGAGCTTAAAGTAGTCATGCAAAGAATTAAAGAATTTCTTTTTACAGATACTAGTGAATGAAAATCAGACCTAGTGGTATGTGCAAAGCATAGCCAAGAACTTCAGTCTAACCTTCACCTCAACTTGGACAAGAGACCTATAGAATGTTATAAGATTGAGAAGGATTTGGAAAGCTTGGATGATTTAGAAGAATTGAGAAACTTAGCCATTAAGGAAACATAAGGAAGCAAAGAAAATCAGAACATTATACCCAACCAGATTGATGGTTCTCATAATTATCCATTGAAGTTGTGCAAATTCAATATAGGGACCATAGAGCAACCTAAGATAGCTATGGTAGGAGATTACTAGGATGAGAAAACTAGCCAAGAAATACATAGCATGTTGTGAGAGTATGAGGATTTGTTCCCAAAGACATTTTTAGAGCTAAAAGGGATTAAAGGAGCTATGGGAGAGATGGAAATTGAACTAAACCAGGATCAAAGCCTGTAAGCCATAGACCATATCACCTTAACCCCAGAGTGAAAGAGAAGGTTAAGAGGGAAATAGACAAGATGTTGGAGGCTGGACTTATTTTTGCAATGGAAGAAGTAGAATGGGTTAGCCCAATAGTCATCCAGAGAAAGAAAGGCACAGAGGACATTAGGGTGTGTGTAGACTACAGAATCCTTAATTCTGACTGTGTGCATGACCCTTTCCCAACACCTTTTACTGATGAGGTGCTAGAGCAGGTTGCGGGGAAATAATATTACTCATTTACAGATGGATTTCTGGGGTATCACCAAGCAAGGATTGTTGAAGAAGACCACATTCATAACAGAATGGGGGTCATTTGCATACAATGTGATGCCATTCAGCCTAAAGAATGCCCCTATAGGTTTTCCCCATAATTTAATAGCATCTTTCTGAGAATTTATTCACAAGTTTATAGAAGTTTATATGGATGATTGGATGGTATACAGTCTTCTCAAGGAACATGTAGCACTACTACGTCTGATGTTTGATAGATGTAGAGAATTGTAGATATCGTTGAACCTCGAAAATTGTATCTTCTATGTGCCACATGGAAATTTTTTAGGCTACATAGTATGCCGAGAAGGATTACTGGTAGACCCATCCAAGGTTGTAGCTATTGTGAATATGCCTCCTACGAGTGTTAAGTAGTTGTACTCCATGATGGGGCACACATGGTACTATCACAGGTTTATCAGAAGATATGAAAACATTACGGCACCTCTGGAGAATCTACTAAAGAATTCAAAAGTGTTCCAGTGGACCCCAGAGTGTGATAAAGCATTCGATATCCTGAAGGAAAATCTCAACACAAAACCTATTCTAATATTTTCGAGCTAGGAAAATGAATTTCATGTGCACGTAGACTCATCAGGTATTGCCTTGGGAGCCATCTTAGCGCAACCAGGAGACAGAGCCATGGATAATCCTATCTATTTTTCTAGCAGGAAGTTGTCGCAAGCTGAGTGAAACTATACAACCACATAAAGGGAGGGTTTAGCTATGATTTATGCTCTGCAGAAGTTTAGACATTATTTGTTAGGCTCTCATTTTAAGTTATTTAATGATCATTCTACATTAAAATATCTAGTTAACAAGCCTGTTCTGGAAGGAAGAATTTGTCGATGGTTGTTACTATTTTAGGAATTTTCATTTGAAGTGATCATTAAACTTGGAAGATGCAACGTAGGGACTGATCACTTGTCTATATTAGAATCGGGATAAATTGTTGGAGTAGTCGATGATCAACTCCTAGATGCAGACCTGTTCCAGGTTGAGGCCATACCAGAATACCCGAAAGACATAGCAGTCTTCTTAAGTACAAGGGCCTTCCCAGAAACATACTTCGCAACTCAGAAACGTCATATGGTGGTTAGAGTAGCGGCCTATCAATTGATTGTGGGGCAATTGTATAAGTTGGGACTAGATAGTATCCTCAGGAGATGTGTCTTAGATCATGAAAGACAAGACATACTGTGGGAGTGCCACAGTGGAGTTGCGGGAGGTCATATTGGAGGAAAGGTCACTGCGCAAAAACCCCTCCAAGTTGGACTATGGTGGGCCACGCTCTTCAAGGACGCAAAGGCATATGCTAGATCTTGCAACATTTTTCAAAGAGTGGGTAAGCCATCAAGACGAGATGAATTGCCTCTTCAACCAGTTCGATCTCTACAAGCATTTGAGAAATTGGTGGTTCACTTTATTGGGTCAATCAACCCCAAAGCGAAACATTCAAAGGCTAGGTATATTATTACTGCAACTAATTACCTCACACGTTGGGTTGAGGCAACAATTGTCCAAGATTGTTCAACTGATACTATTGCTAGGTTCATTTTTGAAAATATTATCACTCAGTTTGGATGTCCTAGGAGTCTAACCAGTGATCAAGGTGGTCATTTTATCAATAGTACAATATCAAATCTTACAGCAGAGTTCTTGATTCAACATCATAAAATTATCCCCTACCATCTGCAAGCTAATGGAATAGTAGAAGAGTTTAATAAGATCCTGGAGAGAGGATTAGCAAAGGTTTGTTGCGCAGACAGAGTCCCAACAGTTTTATGGGCTTACGAGACAACCACAAAGAAACTCCATAGGTACACTCCATTTTAGCTAGTTTATGGGAAAGAGGTTGTGGTACCTACATAATTCATTACTTCAAGTCTATATATTGCACAGATTACGCACATGTCGGAGGATGAATCAATGGCCCAGAGGCTCATGGAATTGCAAGAACTCGAAGAAACTAGGTTTTTAGCAGGCTTCCATCAATCATTTGAGAAAGCAAGGCAAAAATCTTGGGCATGACAGACAAATTAAGACCAAAGCATTTGCGCAAGTGTTGGGCTCCAGATATGTCATATTTTCTATCATGTAAAACCTCCATTCATAAGCAATATTCCCACACTCTTGATACATTCTATAGCCATTATCCCGTCACTTACCACTAATTACATCCATTCTACCTTGTGGCTAATTATTGTTGTTTTCTTGTCTTTTTAAGTGATTAAAGATGTTTTTAACATGATTTTATCGATGATGGTTTAATCATTTGTTTCTATGTCCAATCAACATGTCCTTGTTTCGGTAGTTGTATTGTTCCTATTCTGATACCATCAAAGTCATTCGGTACCAACACATTCTACAATCATCCTGTACCAACTCCAGCATCTACATATATCCTCTTTCCATTTGCTAATCAAACACACATATTACGACATCAACATAATGTGGTGCCCAAATCACTGCATGAGTTTGTGGCATATTGGTCAAACTCTGGTTTGATTAAATTATCATTTTGATTAAGGTGGAACATGATTTTATCCTATAGGAATTCACCACATGAACCAATCAAATCAGTGATTACAAGAAGGTTGGACTTCTATTTCTATGTTATTTTCAGCTATGTGAAAGCTATATCGATCAAATTCTGGAGGATCGAGTAAAAGGGGGGCAATTTTGCATCAATTTGGTAGCTGCTTGAGCATGAAATCAACTTTTGACATGTGTGCACACCTCTAAATGACAAATGGACAAATTTGTTTTTGGATAATGATGTTATCTACCTCTCATAGAAACAGGTTTTGATTTGGATGCACGGATTCCAATAAAATCAAATATTTCTAAAGTTAGCAAACCCAGAGTTTTAGCAGAAAATCAGTTTTGAAGGGCATATTTCACCTCGTTTTTCATGTACATGGAAGACGATCTTGAAAAACCACCAAATGGGTTTTCATAAAATCTCAGCCAACTACAAAACCCAGAAACAGTTTTCTGAAATTCAAAATGTATTGGGAGATATCAGGGGATCTGTAATGCCAACTTTTACAAATTGACTGTTTTTGCCTAGATTTAAACAAAAAATGAGATTTGTGTATTTTCCATAATGGGAGAAGTTTGTTCAAGGTTATTTTAAACTTGATCTAAGTGTATAAATAAAAAAGGAGGATTGAGAAGGGGAGGCATCAATATCACTAGGTTTTTATTTAATGGAGGAAGATTGATGTTAAAATAAAAAATGCTCTTATGCTCTGTTTCGCTGGTACAAAAGCCCTGCATAATAGTGTTTACAATGTTGTGATCGAATTATTTTGCTGTTAACGATCTCTGTTCATTAGAACTGATGCTTGGTAAATGTCTTCCTTAGTCTCTGATGATTTTAGGACGAGTCTTCCTGTGTGGCAAGGGCCCAAGTAAACTTGTCCCTTTGTATTTTATTAATATAGGTTTAATTTCCTTTATTTGTAGATCATTGTAATTCTTTGATTTAATTTAAATCATATGCATGTTATATTTTAAATTGTGTTCAATAAACAAATATTTTTGTGTGGTTGATTTTATTCTTGTTTGTTAATGTGCATTGAGTTGTTTTTGAAAGGAATGAAATTAAAATTCCCGAGTGTTGACTATTTCCTTGATTTCCTTAGAATTCTTTAATCATATCATAGATTTAAATTCCAGTCTTGGGTAATTGAAAACTTATGAAAAAGATCTGATCTCTTTGTTCTTGAATCATGACTTGAAGATTAAAGTGTTTCTTGATTAAGCAAGCAATTTCTTCAATCTTGAGTTTACATGTGTGAAACTTTGATTGGTAAATTGATTTTTGGAATTGTAAATCGAGCTACAGTGCTTCTATTTTTATCTTACTATGATTAATAAACATATAAGAGGCATGTGAATGAACAGATTTTAAGAATAGAGAACAAAACCAGAATAAGATTCAATAATTTATTGAAACAAACACCTTGAATTTGAGTTGGAACAATGATTTTGAGAACAAATGATACATATGAAGAATGTGTGGGTTTAATTTTCCATCAAGCAAAGTTAAACTATCTTTTAAAAAAACATGGAGCCATTGAATTTATGACCTACCTAGATATGGAACACGTGATTAAAATCTAAACTATGCTTCATTCGAGAGAGTATCATTGTAAATCAATTGAATAATACCCAATCTTTTAATTGGAAAAGCTTAGACTCAGATTTTGTACCTTAGTTTGATCCCACAAGCTCATTTTGCACTTTATTCTTCGATTCATGAATTTTTAGTATCTTGGACTTCTGATTTCTTTTATTACTTTGCTTTGTGTCACTTTCTAGTTCTTTACCTTGAATTTGGAGTTTCAACATCTTAACATCTTGCTTGGTTTGAGTAAGTAGGAAATCTTTGGTATTGATTTAATTTAATGGTCTCGAAGCTCTTGCTTTTGAATTTTCTAGCAGCTTCAATCACCAACAGATAGATTACAGGTCTAACTCGTGAGATATGGCCTTCCCACATTGGAATTATTCCCAAGGTGTTAGTTCATTTCCTGCCATTTGAATTCATTTCCATTTGTTTGTTTCTTTTATTGCATTTAAGTGTGGATCCACTATTGGAAATAATCATTGAAGGACAAAAAACTTAAGTAATCTACTCACGATTAATCAGAGGAGAATCACCCCGAGTGTATGAAAGACTATGATCTAAGCCTTTACAGAAATAAGTTATTCGTACATCCCAATGATGAATCCTTAGTGTTAATTTCCTGCAATGTGGGTTTGAAGATTGTTTTGTCGGCTTTAGATTAGGTTAGCCTAGGTTTTGATCCCACATTTCCTGCGCCTGCACCTTGAAGCTTACGAGCCCTGATTGATAATTAAATGTGAGAATTAATAGTACATATATTTAGCCAAACATCAAGGAGAAAAGGTCCTACTTTATGACAGTCGATAACAGAAACATCCAGGCAAGTTTCGCATGCATTGGTTTGGACCATTTATAGTTGTGGAGATCCGACCTTCTAGAGCAGTCAGACTCGCACAACTAGATGGTATACTTCGGCCAGGATGAGTGAATGGTGCTCACCTGAAACCCCGTATTTATCATAACTGAGCTAAATGACTATTGCTCTTGTCCAAACATAGTTACCAACTTAATGAGAACTGTGACCTCAAAACGAGAACTCTGGCCCAAAAAACCCATATTTTTGCAGAAAAAACATCAAAATCAACCCCCAAATAAAAAAGTGGTGCTACTGGTAGCACCATTTTTTAAAACAGGGTGAAAATTACAACATTTTTCAAGCATGGGCTTCAAAACTTAGACAGTAGCTCAGAAAAACCTTAAAATCAACACCTAAAAACAAATAAGATGTTTTTGAATTTTATTTTTTTTTTCAAAACGTTAAATTTTGAGATCATTTTAAATCGTATTTTTATCACTTGGTACCATTAAAACCAAAACCTCAAAATCAACCATCAAATTGAAAAGTACTGCTACCGGTAGCACCCATTTTAAAATTGGGTATGAAAATGA
>ML786105.1:272536-293616 GCA_009831015.1 Picea engelmannii
GTGTTGCAGCATGTTTCAGCATCTGTTCTTCATAAACAATCGATTGCCATCAATGACAACCTTGATCATCTGCGCCAACCTTGATCATCTGCGCCTTGATCATCTGCGTCATCTCTGTTGTAGGCATATTTCCAACAGTGAATAGATGTCCCGATGTCGAACATGGCAGAAACCACTTGATTACCGGTCAATGATGTAAACCGTTAACAAGCTCGAGGGAAATCACCATTAATGGCAATGATTCCCAAGGTACCCTAGTACATTCCAATGAATGTGAATGGATGAGCTGAAGTCGAACATCCGTGGAATCATCCAATCAGAGGTCAATGATGTAAACCCATTGTTGGACGTGAGGAGGCCTGCCATTGAGGCATGCAAGTCCCAAAGTACTAATTGGTTTCTAAATCTAGTTCCTGGATAGTGTGTTGAAGTCGACAGGAATAGACTCGTCGAAGGAGGGCCTTGATGTATCCCCCATCAATGACACGGAATAGACACAGAGATTTAATTGGTAGATCAAACGAACATGGACTGACACAAGTATTGAGACAAGATATTTGTGATGGCTGACTCTTGAGGCGGATACTTCCCTTGAACACTGAGGCACAACAACAGAAACATGACATGGACCAAAACTTGATGATGTAGTGGATGCTGTGACTTACGTTAGGTGACCCAAAGGAGTGAAAGAAACTCAAAGGATTGGCTCAGTGCAGAGGTTAGTGGATTATAATGCATGCAAAAGTCAAAGTGTCATTTTCAAGGGCGACTCTAAGAGTTACTTGGTAATGTTCTCAAAAACTGCTTGGCTTACTTCCTTCAATTTTTTCCCCCATCCAGATAGACGAGTACCTCTTTTTAATTTAACGAGCTCGAGGAGGGTAACACATGCTCGATATGACTCACCTTCGGTAATTCCCTCTTTCTTTTTAATGAACTAGAAGAAGTAAGAGTTCGGTCCCGTATGGGCCTGTCGATGTTTTGTTTAACAAGTCCAAAGACAGGAAACTCGAAGGTTTTTCATGATTATAGAGTCTGGAAAAACACTTAAAAAAGAACTCTCTCAGTTCCTTTTTCGTAAAGTAGTCTGATGAGACCAAAAAAGAGGTAAACTATCACTTGACAGACGTTTTCTTCAAATACTTTAACGAGCGTGAAGAGAACAAGGTCGCTCGGCAATATTTTCATGTTTAGAGAGTCTGAAAAGAACTTAAAGGTGACTCCAATGTTGTCCTTTTTCGTAATGTTAGTCTCGCGAGGACGAAAAAGAGATACATTATCACTCGAAAGATGCCCTTTCAAACCTTTTAACGAGTGGGAAAGGAAGCAAGATCACTCGACAATCTTTTCATATTTAGAGAGTCTAAAAAGAGCTTAAAGGAGACTCTAGGGGGTTCCTTTTTCGTGTATCCATACAGGTCCGAAAAAGAAATAAAAGTCTACCCAGATGAATTCTCATGTATTTACGAGCATGAGAAAGAACAAAGACTAAGCTCGGTATGCCCCCAGCATGAAAGCTAGTGGCTTAACTCCAAAAAGATCATCAAAGGCTGGAGACATGCCCTCCAAGCTTCAATTCATTCACTGACTTTGAGATTGTCACCAATTGCTCTAATAGATGAGAAAAAGGAGAAGGGTGGATGAAAACAAGGTTCAAGAGAGGTGACTGTTTCATTTTTTAATGAGCTTGACACAGAAAAAGAACTATGCTTAGGACCTCTGTTTCATTTTTTAATGAGCTTGCCACAGAGAAGAGAAACTATGTTCATGGTTTCTTCCTGATCATGGCTTCCGAGAGGATAACGCTCTGGAAGGATACCATGTCAAGGGAAAAAACTTGGTCATGGCCTCCAGGAGATCTTCGCTGAATGGAAGATAATCACTCGGGAAGGACCACATGTCGAGGGTCGTGATAGGAGTAAGGAGATTAGGTTCCAATAACCCTACCAAAGAAATCACCATGTGCATGACTGGATCCAAATCGTCAAAAGTTGAAATCATGGGAGACGATAGAAAATCGACATCAGGAGGGGAGATAGACTGTATATCTGCCCGAATTTCTTCAGGAGGGGGAAGAAAAGAGGATCTGTGAAGGTTATTATCCCAAGGTAACTTGTCAATGCAAAGCATCTCCGGAATAGATTCATCCAAAGAAAAAGTTGGGGAAATGTAGTTGATCGCAGATGACAAGGAACTCAACTATGATTGCATCGAGGAAATGTCAGGCGCCAATAGATGTTGGTCATCTGACGAGGGAGAAACAGATTGGATAGAAACGTATGACGTTTCGGCTGGACTAAGTGACATGGTGTCACTTAGTGCATCGAATTCCAACAGACAAGGTACAATCCAAGGGTCAGATGATTCCAAAGATTGATAGGCCGCGGTCAAAATCATATCGACGGTGGCAATATGATGTGTAGTCAGTGGAAGTGGTGTAGGGAAGGTACCCATGAGGCTAGAATCTTTTAGTAAGCCAACACCAACACTTTCATATGTGATCTTGTGGTCTCCCGAGAAAGGAATATTGTTGGTAGCAGGGGCGCGAGCATCGGTCGTGAAGAAATCCAACTGATCAACAGTGAAAAATTTTCCCTGATGAGGAAATTGGACACATCGGAAAACTGACAAGGCAACAGCAGTCATAGCATAAAACCAACTTCTTCCAGGTAACAAGTTGTAATCGAGGGGAGCATTGACCACCTCGACATCAACAGTAATAGTTTTGCCACCCAATTGGATGGGCAGGGACTGTAAAAGCCCATGAGGATGAAAAATTCGTCCGTCGAAGGCGCGTAACATCGTTGGGGATTTGTTGAGTGTTGATGATTTTAAACCTTTCCAACATGCCAAAGACATGACACAAGTCGAGGCTCCCTCATCCAGAATAGTTCGATGGATTTGTTGATTGTGAATGACAACATCAACTTGGAAAGCAAGTTGGTGGGAGAGTCGAGATGCATAATTGTCCAGGTTAAACATGATCTGATTGGATGACTTAGGATCAACAACGCTAAGAGTAGCCAAGATCATTCTACGTTGACTAGGGCAGTGCTATAGAACTTCTAACTCAGACATAGTGCACGGTGCTTGAGCCAAATCTTCAACAATATTGTAGTTCTGGGCGGCACGTGAACTAGGATTAAAGGTGGCTTTGCGGATAGTGCTCTTAGGAGGGCATAAGATAGAGTCAAACATGGGTTTCTCAATCTAGAGTGGTCCAGACGGAGGATTAACCGATGGAAGACTAACGAAAGACGATGATGGATATGATAAATTACCAGTACCATTAGTGTCTTTTCCTTTATCAAGGTTACCTAGTGTGTCGTATGTTTTAGAGTGAGTGGTCAAATTGATCCCATTAAACATATAAATATGTGCACTTGATGAGGACTCATCATTAGGATTGCTAGAATTGTCCCCGGGATTGGGGATTTGAGCAACCATGGATTGCTGCTGTGGAAAAGGCTGAGTAAGAACAGTGGGTTGTGACCTTCCTTGGAAAGTTTTGGCCACTTCATTGTGAAGTGGACAGTCTCGAGTGTAGTGATCGTCACCACAAATGATACATAGGAATTTCAGCTTCCGTTGTGTTTGCTTTTCGGTAGTAGGTGGTTGAGCTTGATTTTTTGTTTGTTCATGGTTATTTTTTTATTTATTCTTTGTCTTCTTCTTACCTCCAGACTATTGTGAAGGGGCAGATTGAACTGCATTCACCTCAGATATCTGAGTTTGGGGGGAGGTAGAGGAGAGTGTAGTCGATTGGGAAAAGTATTGAGTTTTGACATAACCGATAACACCATCCGCATGAGATGAGGATGATGGTTTAGAAGGATCAGTATTAGCTCGAGCAACATTCGGAAGCAAATCATACAAAGTACCAGATTGGGAATAAACCAAATCTAAATACTGAGCCTGAGCGATGGCTTGTTCCTCTATGACCGCACCACCCATAGTGACATCGCGAGCGATCGGGGGTAACAGTGATTTAGTAAACCATTCCGCCAAGAGCATGTCAGCAATGACTACCTTGATCATCCTTCGTCATCACCTCCACTCATGAATATGGTTAGAGATATGCATGGAGTTAGTTTGACGAAGGGAGGTCAAGAGTTCAGTACCCATCTCGTAGCGAATAGGCAGTTGAAAGTGCGTGAGGAAAGACATGGCAAGGGAATTGAAATCATGAAAAGAAGCACGTGGTAGTTCAATATACCACTTTGCTTTCGAATCGGTAAGTGTTCGCTAGAAAATACGCAAACATATAGAATCATCCATAAGGGAATTTAATGAACACCAAAAATGGAAAGTCATCACATGGTTGTTCGGATCTTCGCCAGGGTTTCCGTCAAATTTCGAAATATCAGAAGGAAGTTTAGCTGGAATGACTAGCCAAACTAGTGAATGAGAAATAGGATCATTAGTTAACTGAGACAAGTCTAGGAGATCTAGAGTCGCAAGGAAAGGTAGTTGTCAGTTAATGTGCGAATGATACTGGTGCGGCATAGGAACACCAGTAGGACCATAGACTGGGTTAGGTGGATAGTTGTAACCAGTAGGTCCTCCTACATACGGTTATTGCTGGCCAGGATAAGAAGGATTTGATGGTGCATGAGAAACATTGGCATAACCTGGTAGGTTCTGAACATTATAGGCTGGGTGATTTATTTGCCCGTGAGGAGGATAAACATTTTTCCCTTGAGAATAGTAAGGAGTAGATCCTGGAGGCGGATACACATGAGGCCCATGAGGAGGATAATACTGTGGTCCCGTAGAACTCCAGGTGGTGTTTCGGATGCCGCCCGGATAAGATTGCCCGTAAGATGTTCCTGAAGGGACAGGATTGGATACTCCTCCTAGTGGGTTATTATACAAGTTCCCCCTAACATGGGGTTGAGTAAAAGTGCCTCCTAAAGATACTCCCCAGGATTGTGAAGGGTTTCCAGCAAACGAGGGTTGCCCCCCTACCAGTGGTGGATTTATGACCAGGGTATGACTGGAAAACGGAGGTTTCCCTCCAGGAGGAGCATGAAAAGGGGGTTGTCCCCCGGGAGGGGTAGGCCCGCCATGGAAAGGTAGTTCTCTAGGAGGGAAAGGTGCATTTGATGGTGGTTTCCCTCCAGCTGGTTGTTTTTGGCCAACAGGGGTCTTTGTTCTCGGGTGAGAATATGTCCCAGCAAGATCATGTGGAACATGTGGAGCTGTAGAGTAAAATCTTGTAGAAACAGGGGTAGAGATTGAAGTGCTTTGGAGATGAGTAGAGGTGATGGGTCCAGCATTAGGATGGACTTGTGCTGGTGTGATAGTAGGGTTAATAGCCTGATCGACTGGGTGATTCATGGTTTGACTGGATGGTCATGTTTCACTAGGAGGGTCATGAGGATGAAAGGGTTGTCGAATAGATTCGAAATGTTCATAGAGATCACGTCCCGATGAAGTCCTCCATACAGAACGAGCAGGTGTGGGATTGGTTTCTACTGCAGTGCTAGGACGAACAGGAGTCCTATACTCATCACCAAAGATTGGTTATGTGGATCCCATATATGTTTAAGTAAATATCCTCTCTGGTAGTCGTGGGATCTCTTCGTCTATGACGTTCCCAAGGGAGTCTAAACAAACTAAAAGTGGTTCAAGAGGGGTTACCGACATAGATGTAGTGGGATTTGCAACCATAACCAAAGTGTCTTCTGGGTTATCTAACGGAGGAGCAATAGCACTTCCAACATCAGATTGATTTTCTACCTCTCTACAGTAGTTGTCTTCTCGAAGGTTAGGAGGTAAGGGTTGATAGCCTTCCAGAGGCAGCCCTTGCATCCTACGTGATCGGTGAAGACCTTGATCGTCTATGGGCTCAATTGTGGAAAATAAAAGAACACACTGAAAATCTAGGGCCAACTAACAAAAAGAAACAGCATACGCTAATAAAATCTAGGAATCAACCAAGCAAACAAAACTTCTCTCGTTGATTGTACTAGTTGGTGATGAAATCCAACGTCGCGTGATCAAGTCAAGAAGGGGCTAGGAAATGGTGGAACAGTTACAATGGTGACCTGCTTAACGGACTTTCACCTTGGTGCAAGTTTCCACGCAGTAATTGTGGATTTACCCTCCAAGGAGCCTGAGTGAGTTTGACCAATGTCTATTCCAGGTACAGTGAGACTTCCCTTCACCGTCACCTTGTGTAAGTACCTAAATATTATGGCAACTAAGACACCAATTCGCAGTGAGTCCCTGGGTGGGTACAGTCAATAGTCCAATCCGAAACGTATGGGTAGGATAACAAGTCCGAAATCAACCCGAGAGGCTCCCACACATAATCGTGGGTATACCTCCAAGAGACCCCCAATATATGATCCGACCACTACAAAAAATTGAACCATGGAGGGATAATCTCTGTAATTCACCCGAATGCGACCTCATGCATAACCCCTGTGTGAGAGGGGGATCCCAGAAAACCAATACAACAATTGGATTTGACTCTCCCTATCTCAGGATGCTAATGTTTGTTTTGAAAACTTTGGAGAGTTGTACTCACAACCTAATCCAAAGTGCTAACCCTAGTCTACTGTTGGTGGAATATCCTAAAAAAAAAAATGTTCTAGATAATTTTTAATTAGCGTTCGTTTTACAGTTGTTCTTTACTCAAAGGGTGCATGGAAGTGAAATTGATGGAATGAGGACTCAATTCCCAAAAAGATGCATGAAAGATGATAAGCAATCGTTTCTTTTCAATGAACACCTATTTTAAGGGAAAGAGAAAGAGTCGTTTTCACTTTCAAACACTAATATGAAATGTCCTCAATCAATTGGTTCTCAATTGAATCCAATGCAATGCTAAAACATTTTCGAAAATGCCTTCTAATATGCAAACCAATCACTAATATGTGTCTTTGTCGTTTGTATGCAAATGATGATTAATTCAATGCAAAGACTTCTCCTACCAACTACCCTTTCAGATCAAGGAGATTCAGACAAGCATGATCATATTTCGCACACATGACACACACCCTCTTGCTATGATTGAAACAAGAAGCAAACAGAAGACAAAAGGAAACAAAGCAAAATCAAACAATTCACACAAAAGAGATATGTTGAAGAACAATGGCCTTAAAGAACCAAACAAGATGATTCACAGATTTCTGATACCCTTCACCAGAGTTTCCGCTCAGTCGGGAAGGAGAGAAGAAAGCAGTGGGTTGATTTCAAGCTCTCAACAACAAAAACTCAACAATAATGAAGAAGGCCACCAAATCTAAACAGAAAAGTGCTTAATTCTCATAAGGAGGGATGTCAAAGTTCAATGGGAAGAAGCATTGAATCACAAAGAATCTTAGCAAGTGAAAAAATAGGGTCTAGACCTCAAAAAATGCAATTTTTGAAAAGATTTTGTGCAAAAAGGGGTTGGCGCTCTGGTGTAAGGTACACTAGGCATTATAAATCTCTGTCCAACACCTTTAGGGAGTGTTGGCACTCTACTAATATGGGTATAGGGGTGCCAGGCTCAAAAAACTCATAAAAATGTCCAAAAACCCAAAATTTCAATCAAATTTTGATAGTCAAGCTGAATGTGATGGGGTAAAGAGTCAATCAGCATATGAAATCAAACATATGGGGTAAACAAGGTCTGGAAACAACAAAGGGTAAGAGAAGGTCTATGAGGAAAAATCAAAACCAAAAGTTTTGATTCGATTCCCCAGTGGAGTCGCCAATTTCTATTGAAGGAAAATCTCCCTACGGACAGGTAGATCTCCTCAAAGAGATAGACTCTTAACTCTAAGATGGAAAGTGCTTATCATGGTCACTGACTTCCTTTTAGGTCTACACAAACTAATGCATGAAGAGGAAGGAGGAAAGACGTACCTTTTACCGGTTTTTGTCCCTGCACGCTCCGAGTTGAACTCCAATCTTAAACTCCTCGATAAGCTCTGTAGACAAACAAAGTACAACCACTTCCTATTATATCGAGACTAGTTCGAAGCAGGCCTATCTACTTAGATACCAATTCATGTAATTTCAAACACAAATTAGAAAGAAATAGGCCAAGCATATTACATTAATGAGGACAAAATGTTACTTACAGCCATAGATGGAATGCAGCAGTTTCGTCAAATTCTCCTTGTCTAACCCTTGCTCAAAAGCTCCACGATCAGAATGATGATAGCTTTGCTGATTAGCCTTCACTTCACTGTGTGTTTCCTATGAGATCATAGGTTTCATTCTTCTCATCCCTTCTCCAAATATAACTTATGAGATCATAAGTTTGGTATCATTCTCCATCCAGTTTCCCTTTTCACCATAAGAAAGCCTGCTTATATAGGTTTAGAGAGGCTCAACCACTTGAGATATCTTTGGGGTAAGTTGAGGATTTTCCTCCTTGATTTAGGGATCTTCCCTAAGATCATGGCTAGACTAGGGATTAGAATCCAACTACCTTCCAAGATTGAAAATATTTTTCCCACATTCTTCTCAACAAATCAACTGCTGCCTAGAATAGGTAGCTCTCCCTTAAAAAGGCTGTTAGAGTGTTATAACGCTCCCCAGTAAGGTTTAGGGGGGCGCCAGCACTCCCACCAGCATTAGCACTCCTCTAAAAGGGTAGAGGAAGTGTTATAATACTCCCATATAGTGCATAGGGGGCCTCTAGAACTCCTGAGAGAGGTATAGGAGAGCGCTCTCCTCTAAAAACTCAGTTTTTGTGGTTCTTTCAGATGACAAGAGGTTCATAAGCCTAGTTAACCATTCCTCCTCTTCCAAATAAAATGTTTTACATGTGTCAAGTGTCCTCTTTATGTCGTTATAGGCATGACATATTCATCATAGCAGTATACTTTTCCTGACACTTGCGACACTTGTAATGACGACACTTGCGACACTATCGAAGTGAGTATTTTTTATGTGTAACACTAACCCATTTCATCTACCGTTCCTCTCACTCGCTCAGCGGCTCAAGAAGCCCACATTATAGACATCTAGGATGACCCTGATCCTAACACCACTCCATCCACCACCATCATCACTGAGAAACCTCCATCACCACCACAACCCCAGTCGTCACCTCAAGAAACTGCCATCCCATCCCAAACCATCGACCCAGAACCCATGCAATTGGATCCCTTAGAGATACCCGAGGAGAGACCAGAACTCACTGGTCCAAACCCAGAAATACCTGACCAGGGGCTAGAAATCATGGGGCCAAACCCTAAATCCCAAAGCCAACAAATTACACCCTTTGTGTCAATTCAAGACACGTCGTCTTCGATGGAGATGCAAACATTTCCGAAGCCACAAGTCCTAAGTCCTCAACGCACTTCCTCAATGACCAATGTTGAGGGTGCTATCGGAAGCGCAACCCCGTGAGTTGAAATCCACAAAGAGGAGGGAGTACCAGAGGTTCATAAGGAACCTGATATGGCCTCAGGACAAAGTGCAACATCGGTACAAGAAAAAATGGAGCTAGTCCTCCAAAACCCATAGTAGTGCGCAGAGTTGTTGCAACTCTGCCTGGCCAGAACAGAAGTACTAACGTTCCTACCATCAACATTGAGGTTGAGGCTTGTGCCAGGACCATCTATAGGAGAGGAGGAGGTGGAGACACCTTTAGAGCATTCATCGGCCAATGGACTCCCACTACGGGTCCGAGTACCCAGGGAAGCCACCCCTTCTTTCGCTGACCTTGCACAATGGCCAACAACGCAACTAGTCAGAATGATCAGAGCCTTAACTGATAAATTGGAGAAAAGGCTCCAACATTCCAAAAGGACTGTAGAGTTCGCAAGGGAGGAAGCACTCCTTGCTCAAGCATGAAAAACACAGGAGGAATATGCCAAGATCCAGGTGGAGCAGAAACTAGAAAGAGTCCAGGAGAAGCTTGTTGAAGCTTGGTCAGAAATAAGGAAAGTAGCACCACAACTGCTAGAGTCCAGCACCGTAGGAGATCTTGAGCATCAGATCGACCTACTCCAAGGATAATGGTCACAGCTGGCCATTCACACAAAGAATATGGAAGTACAATTGTGGGAAATTCAGCAGGATGCTGAACAACAACCTCAGAAGTTGCAAGAGAAGATGGAGAAAGTAGTGCTGGAAGGAAACAATGCTCGAGCAGCACTACACAAGCGCATGGTCGAGTTCACAAAGATATTTAGTGAAGTCATTTATTGGATGGGAATTATGGCAAGGCACAACCAAACTCTGGAGGAGGTGCATGCAAGAATCCAGTTGCTCAATGAAGAAGTTGTGGTCACCATGGATCCACTGGAACAACAAGAGAAATTCGATTAGATCTAGCAAGAAGACAATGAGATGAATGCTCTGTTTGAGATGCATATTATTGTAAAAGGTTTGTATGCTATTGTTGGGTTTGTGATGTTATTGTTGGGTGTAGTTGCTTGTCTGTAGGGTTTTTTCATAGCTAGTATAGAGTGTGTAGATAGACAAGAGATTATGTGACTGTAACTTGTATACATTTTGGGGAAAAGTGGTAGATAGAGCTATGTGAAATGAGTCCAGAGCCATAAGCTTGTAATAGAGTCTTGATATGTATCTATGAGATTGTACCCGAGAATATCTTCTGATAATATATGAAAGGACCTTAAATTTTGAAATTATTTTGTCATTATGTGTGTATGCTTATGAATTGTCTCCTTACAGTACTTCTTTATGGTTGATAAGATATATATGTTGACCTTTTTTACGAATTCTATCACAACTTGAGTGTCTTTTTTTCCAATATGAATGAGTTCAAATATGTTCGGTGGTTAGTCTGTCTTGCGCAAGATCATGGTGAATCTTGAAGATTCTAGAAACCCACCTAAGTATTCTCCTTTCCCTTCCCTATCTTTCTGTCTTGGTTGCGCTTCAGGTGAGACTTCTTCTCTTCGGAGGAGATGAAAATGCCAGCACTCTAGACTACTCGGTGCCTTTTGTTGGTAACCTGAGAAGGACCCTGGTTTTATCAATTCCGCGCCAACATCACTCAAGATGTTGTAGACCTAAAGTTCACATTCATATAGAATAACTAAGATAATTAGAGTATTTAAAATAAAGTTTTTATTATCTGAATATCAAAGTCTTATATGTCGACATATATATTTTAATACCATAATAATATTTTGGACCACTAATGATTAGATCTTCTTGACATTTTGGTTCTAGTTTAAATGGCAATTGAAATCGATACTTAAATATTTGTAATTTGTAACATAGTACCTCTTCAAGGTACTATCACTACACAAAATTGTAGGATAAATCATTTTCTTAGATTTAATTAACATAAATTATTTTCTTAGAATTAATTAACATAATTTTGGTTTTACCAATATTGATGGCATGTTCATAATTAAGTTTTACAAAAATGTTGGAAAATTTTGAGTTTCTTGTGAATATAAGAAGTGCAATATCACAAATGCATGAGACAAGACTGGCAATGAGTCAAACCATATTAATACTAATGTGCCCATGTTCTCCTCTTCTAAGCATTGCTCAATTTTATTGATATAAATGCCAAAAAGGGTGGGAGAAAGGGGGTGTCTTTGCTTATAATGAATATTACAATCAGTGGGTAATGAATATTGGTTATTATGTTTTATCATAGAGATCACATTTTAGTGGATCCTAATTACAACAGTATGGAGCTTGGGAGTGATACCTACATTTTCTAATATTTTCCATGGCTTGACTTTAGGAACAAGGTAGAAAGGTTATCTAAAATCATCAAAGTATTATATGAATATTCAAATTCATTAAGAAAAATATAAGATGACCAAGGGTTGGTTAAATAACAAAATTGTCCCATTGCACATTATTTGTAGATTTGGAGTGAATTCATCAAATTTTGAATTCTCAACTCTTTTATTTAGATGAAATTTTTCTTTAAATAAATAAAAGAGCTTATGCTTCAAATAGTAATTGTTTATTCTACAAATTTAATAGTATTATATATCTATGAAATACAAACATCATGGAAGAAACTCATGTTTGAAATGAGTTTCTAAAGTGATAGACCTCTCCTTTTTAACTCTCCATGAAAGTGATGGGGACGTGATAAATATCCGATGCAGGAGCATTTTTCGTCCTAATTCAACCTTGTTTGACTAGACCTAGGGGGTCTTTGAATTATTGTAAATCCTATGATTAATTGAGTTATAGAATAATTTTATGATACGGGGTTTGTTAAATTGAGGATGATTCTATGTAATTGAATCTTCCTTATTTAAGCATATTTCGAGAATTTGTGTGAGATGGTTGAGGATATTGTGGATCTGAGGGATCCTAGAGATTTATTGCAGATTTTAGGGAGTGTGTTTAGGATCTGAAACTGATTGAACAATTCAGACACTTCCTTTATATTTTGCAATCCTTCGGGCATGAGAGAGTGGCCATTAAGCGAGGAAAATTAGGCTAGAGAGTGTGAGAGTGTGAAAGGACATTAGAGGAGAAAGGCCTTATGTAAACCTTGTGTACAATATGTGTACAATTGATTAATGGAGTCACTCGATTTCGAGTGTTATATGGAATAGTTTGTTGAATACCTCTATGCATTATTGTGCGTGTCTAATTATCTACAAGATTGAATGTTGTAGGCATTATATTTGAACCGTGAGGAATCCCTTCTTAAATCATGTGTGTAGGTTTTGGATGCAGTGGGGAAAATCTCATATCAGAGGAGAAATTGATCATCGATCATCATAGAGATCAATGTCCCCAAAGATATAATGGATGATTAAGTCCTTAATTGAATCGATCAAGGTCATGAAGAAAGGATCGATAAAATTTGATTCTATGTGCAAGATGAGGCAGTGGTAGAAACCCTTTGCAGGCTAGGAGGAACAGTGGTCATCCAATTGGGACTAAGAATCAAGTTCGATCATTGATCAATCAAACCAAGTTGAGTTGGTGTGTTTAAAAATTCAATGGTTTGGATTAGATCTAGAGCAGTTGCTTTTCTAGATCGATGATGGATATTGTTTAAGGCTATCGAAGTCTGTATCATCGGAGTGAAAAGCTAGAGGGATACTCTGATAAAGTGAAGTGAGATCAACAACCAGGATAAATAGTCTGAAAACCTTCACAGTTAGTGCATTTAGAGTTGAAGTTGTAGAAATACTCCGATGAGACCAAGTCTGATCGACGATGCATATTCTATCGGAGCAAGAATTTTAATGGTTCAAAAGAATACATGTGGTGGTGTATAATTGGAGGAGATATTAAAGTGATAAATGGTCGAAAAGGTTCAACAAAAAGAGACCTAACCAATGGTACAGATCCATTCGAAGTAGCACACATCAACACCTATGAAGGCCATGCGTGGATGTATTTTATTGGCTCTCGGATTAGAGTCATCGGAGTACACAAGTTGGATGAACTCCGATAGGACCATACCGATGAACGACTGAGATCTATTTGGAGATGAAAAGATCAACGACTACCAGAGTGACATGTGGTAGTTTAATCCATGAATGAAAGTGTACTAACACGTGTCATCCATATGTAAGCCCCTTGATGAGACTTGGCATAGTGGAAGAGAAAATAAAATATTGAAGACTTGTGGACCGTAGATATTAACGATCAATGGTGGAGGATGTTTCAATAGTCGAAGCCAAATGAGTGCCTAGCAATTAAGGACTATGACATAAGAATCTTGATTAATGACAACGATCAATCTGATTGGCAGTGGAGATTATGTAGGAGTTTGGGGTTTGAAAAGGAAATTGCAGTCAGTCGGAGTCATATATTTGGAGTGTTATAGGCTTCAGGAATTAAACCACTCTGAAAGGATTAATTCAAGGTGAGATCAGGATCATAAATCTTGTGACAATCAATGGTAGAAATTGAAGATAAAACAATGTCTGGTGGCTAACGAAGTTAAACACTGACGAGATTAGCACTTGGTCCAATCACGAGGTCTTATGGGGATAAATGAGTAGATGCCGATAAGTAAAGGAGTTGGAAAATTATAGTTGGCGTAAGGTTTTATTGGTAGGTCACAGGAAAGATCTGAGGCCAAAATGATAGCTTCACGCAGAAAAATAAAAAGCTGCATAAACACAAAGAATTATGATCTATGTTAAATAAGTAAATTTGGGTCTATGCATTACATTTAGAAGTATCTTGAGTATGTATTTGCAACAGAATTTTATTTTATAATTTTGCATCTGTGGGATTGAAGTCAGGAGGTCATCATTTTTGGTATCATAGCAAACAATTGATGATTGCAGAATTGATCTCTTGGGGAAATAACACACATATTTTCCATTTCAAAGGAAAATCAGAAGGAGGATTGTTTTCTTCAAAAAAGTGAAAGAAACCAACAGAGACTCTGAGTTGATTCGGAGGGAGCATGTACAGAGGAGTACATTAGAAATTGTAGAGGCATTGTGATAGGGAGTTTCCCATTCAAGTGCAATGAATGTGGAAGACAAGATCATGAATAGAGCTTGCAGGTATTGAGTCTGATATTTTATAATTAAGTATGGTTATGAGGACTTGTGATTGCAGGTAGTAGCAGAAGGAATGGTAGTAGTCATTGAAAATGAGTAGAGTTGTGACAAAGAGGAAAGAGAATCTTGTGGAAGAACCCTACAACAAGGGATGTTGTAACACTTCCAGTTGAAGATTGGAAGTGAGGAGAACGATAGAGTTCTCAGGGGAAAGTAAGTAGGTGCAGAGCCATAGAAGAGAAATGAGTGCTCAGAAGGTTCCAGTGGAGAGAACTAGTAATACCAAAAGGCCAAAGCTCAGGAGGAAGCTTGGTGAGGTATTGAGTGGTAGGTAGAGGGACTTGCTACAAAGGCTTGATGCAGCTCACAGTGAACTAGGGGAATTTCACAAGAGGGAATATGGAGATGACTATTGATGGTCATGTCAAAGTTTCATAGATAATCCAAAACAAGAGGAAATAGGATGCCAAATAAGTTGACAGAAAGAGGATTCAAGAAGAGTTTGGCAGGGAATTTATTCAACTAAAGGAAAGAATCATCATAATTATGGAGTTGTTATAGGAGAGTGAGGAAATCCATAGATATGTTTGGAGAATGAAGATGAAGGATAAATGTCATGTTAGATAATTGATTGCAATGGAGAAGAGACACATACTGGAAGGTCATATCAGAGAAGAGAAACTCAGAGAAGTTGAGTACAGGAAGTCCTTGGGAGTACGAATAGAAGTTCACTTTTGTGAACCAACAAAAGGGAGTGATACTTAGAGAGGAGGATGAGATTTAGAGTACAGACCTCATGAAGAACTTGGAAATTTCATTCCAACATAAGGATAATATGATAGAGGCATCTAAGGAGACTCGAAGGTCTCATGTTTTTAAAACTAATAATTTGTGTGTGATTGTAGGTTGTACATGTTATGCAGGTCGTGGAGATAGGTAGCCACTTGAAGTTGTCCTAAAGGAAGAGTTTCCTCATGAAGGCATGGAGGAGAGACATATCCAAAAATATGTGATGTCATAGGAAGGGACAACATTGTCTCTTGAAAGCTGAGAAAGAATAAGTTATGCATATTCAGAGGATGAAGTACACAAAATCTTGGAAAGGGATATGCAAGGCTACAATTATGCAAGTTTGGATCTTTCCAGAGGAGAAACGATAGTAAAGGATGATGATCACTGGTGCATGATCATGGAAAGAAGTATAAAATGTTTACAATAAGTTTGTCATTTTAATAAATTCCAATAACAAATTTTGACTGGGAAATCATATAGATTGAGCATGCATCTTAAGGGTATGCAATATTGTTTGCATACGTTTTTATTTAGTGATCAATGTTCTCAAGGAGTTGAGGACAGACAAACATGTGAATAAAAAGAGATGGCAACAACCATACAAATTTTCTATGGAAATTTGCAACAAACAAATTTCAGCAATGGTGTGTACCAACAAGAGACAAGACTAGACATTGGAATTTCCAGATGTAGCTATCAAGGGAAACAGAAGAAGTTTAGTATGGAAATACAAATTACTAAAGAAAGCAGAGATGTTGCACAACAACAAAGTAAAGTATGGGATTCAAGAAGGTAGAAGACAACAAAAAGGTAGTAACAAGACAAGAAAGCAAATGGAAAACAGTATAAGGTATGGGATCTAGTAGAACATCAACAAATGAAGACTCACGATCAGGAGATCATGAATGATATTAACCCTGGGAGTCTGATGTAGGATCATTTTTATTCCTAATTCAACCTTGTTTAACTAGACCTAGGGGATCTTTTAATTATTGTAATTCCTATGTTTAATTGAGTTCTATAAGCATTTTATGAGATAGGGTTTGTTAAATTGAGGATGATGATATGTAATTGAGTCTACCTTGTTTAAGAAGATTTTGAGAAGTTTTGTGAGATGGTTGAGGGTATTGTGGATATGAGAGATCCTATATAGTTGTTTCATATTTTAGGGAGTACGTTTAGGATTTGAAACAGATTTAACAATTCAGACACTTCCTTTATATTTTGTAATCCTTTGGGCATGAGAGAGTGGCCATTAAGCGAGGAAAATCATGCCAAAGAGTGTGTGAGTTTGAAATTACATTAGAGGAGAAAGGACTTATGTAAACCCTATGTACAATATGTGTACAATTGATTGATGGAGTCACTTTATTTTGAGAGTTATATGGAATAGTCTATTGAATACCTCTATGCATTATTGTGAGTGTCTAATTCTCTATAAAATTGAATTTTGTAGGCGTTATACTTGAATCGTGAGGAATCCCTTCTTAAATCATGTGTGCAGGTTCTAGATGTTGTGGGGAAAATATCATATCAGAGGATAAATTGATCATCGATCATTATAGAGATCGATGTCCCCAAATAGATAATGGATGATTAAGTCCTTAGTTGAATCGATCGAGATCGTTAAGAAAGGATCAATCAAATTCTAGTCTTTGTACAAGACGAACCAGTGGTAGAAACCCTTTGCGGGCAAGGAGGAACAATGGTCATTCAATCAGGACTAAGAATCAAGTCTTATCATTGATCGATCTAACCAAGTTGAGTTGGTGTGTTTAAAAATTAAACGGTCAGGATTAGATATGGAGCGGTTGCTTTTCGAGATTGACAAAGAATATTGTTTATGGCTATCAGAGTCTGTATCATCGTAGTGAAAAGATAGAGGGATACTCCGATAGAGTGAAGTAGGATCAAAATATAGGATTGAGAAAGGGAGATAGATCAATCTCCAGGATAAACGGTCTGAAGACCTTTAGAGTTAGTTCACTCAGAGTTGAAGTTGTAGGAATACTTTGATGAGGTCAAGTGCGATCGACGATGAAAATTCGATCGAAGCAGGGAGTATAACGGTTCACAAGAATACACATGGTGGTGTATCATTGGAGCAGCTATCAGAACAATAAATGGTTTGAAAGGTTTGACAGAAAGAGACCTTACCAATGGTTCATATCCATTCGGAGTAGCACACATCAACAACTATGAAGGTGACACGTGGTGGTATTTTATTGGCTTTCAAAGTAGAGTCATTAGAGTCCACAAGTTGGATGAACTTCAATAGGGCCATACTAATGAATGACTGAGATATATTCGGAGTTGAATAGATCAATGAATACCATAGTGACACGTGGTAGTTGGATCCATGAGTGAAAGTGTGACACGTGGCATCCACGTGTAATCCCCTTT
This sequence comes from Picea engelmannii, assembly GCA_009831015.1. Lineage (NCBI taxonomy): Eukaryota > Viridiplantae > Streptophyta > Pinopsida > Pinales > Pinaceae > Picea > Picea engelmannii. The sequence goes on from ML786105.1 coordinate 290,170, forward strand.
GCAAGACCTGGAATACTGGAAGTGAAAGTAAAATACTGAAGAGTTGTGGATCATAGATCCTAATGATCAATTGTGGAGGATGTTTCAATATTCATATCCAAATTAGTTACTAGTGGTTAAGGACTACAACAGAAGAAGCCTGATCAACAACTACGATTAGTCAGAGGACGTGATTGATGGTGGAGATTGCGCAGGAGTTTGGGGTCCGAAAAGGAAAATGTAGGTAGTCGAAGCCATATATTCAGAGTGTTGTAGGATTCAGACATTGAACCAATCTAAAAGGAAGAATCTGAGGAGAAATCAGGATCGTCGATATTGTGACGATAAACGGTGGAAATTGAAGATAGAACATATTATGATGGCTAACTAAGTTAAGCGTTGATGAAGTTAGCACATATTCCTTGTACGAGGTCTTATGGGGATAAAGGAGTGGATGTTGATGAGTAAAGGAGATGGAGAATTAGAGTTGGTGTAAGGTTTTATTTCTAGGTCACAGGAAAGATCCAAGGTGGAAATAAGAGCTTCGCGCAACAAAAGCACAAGCTGCATAAACACAAAGAATTATGATCTCTATTAAAGAAGGAAATTTGGGTGCACACATTATATTTAGAAGCAAATCGAGTCTGTAGCTGCAAAATAATTTTAATTTATAATTTTGCATATGTGGGATTGAGGTCAAAAGGTCATCAATATCACTTAGTACAATGCCAATAATTCTAGTAGATGGAAGAAATGGAAAATGTTCCAAGAACGAAAACTCCCCCATGACTCTAGGAAGACTACAAGAAACTCCTAGTGATCCTAAAAGGGAAAGCCTCACTCAACCTAGAATAACCAAATGAATTGTTATGGTACAAAACCTTGTCCCCTTGGTAAAATTGGGATTCTCAAAATGTCTAGTAGAGTTTCTTCTAGATGTCGCAAAGTACAAGATTTCGAAAATAATATAGGGTAACAATGCATCCCAAATAATAATTTCTCTATTTGTTTGTTTGGAGAAGACTCTTGACTACAAAAAATCCCCACAAAGAGGTATTGAAGGTCTCTCAAATTTCTCTTCATGTATAAAAGCAAGGAGTCCAATCAACATTTATTTTTTGAATTCTCTCATGCACTCACAGTTTTGCACTAGAAGAAAACATGGAGGTACCTAAATGATCCAAATCCTAGGATGCTATCTTTAGACCCTATCACTCTAAATTCCTAGGAAAAATTTAAAATATTCGCTCTTAGGAAGGTGTGGACCTTACTACCCATATCCACTTTTTTGTTATTCTGGATAGGAAGGAACAACATAGGATTCAAAGAACAACCCTCCCTCCCTCCCCTCACAAAGCAGTGGTTACAACAAATTTTACTAAGGGAATACTTAATCAATGACTATAGAGGAGATATTGATAAAAAATTCTAGGAAAAAAGGAGATTGAGGTCCTAATTTTTTGTTGTTGTAAAAATACTTCTAATATTTACATAAATATATTTACATAAAAAATAAAAACATATAATTGAAGGGTATATACAATGGTACTTACATCCTATTATTCAAAGAAACAAGAACATAAAGAAATCCTAATAGGTGGTAAGATCTAACAATTTGGCATCCTTGACCAACAAATTCTTCTACCAACAACTTCATACATAATTTCTCTCTTTCCACATATGAAAAAAGGAAAATAAATAGCTAACCTCATTCTCAAAGGCATATTTTCATTGAATATTCAAAAGAACAAACACAGCTAAAATTCTCAAGCAATGCTAGATACTACTAAGAGGAGTGAGCAAAGGATATGGATTCACCCCAAAAAATTACATGCTAATGAAAAATCCACTAAATAATAAGTGCCTACTCCGTCTGAAGATGATTCCAGCAAAACTTGGCTAAATGGATGAGAAATGTAGGAGGGCGCTATTCTATTTAGTAAGTGGTGACACGCCCATACACTTGGAAACGTCATCCGAGTTCATAATGTTCAAATATATCTTGAATTTATACCACAAATTTCTACATTATTTAGTGGTTTTAAAGAAGTTTTTGTTCGAAGCATGTATTCTACATTATTTAGTGACGACACAACCATACACTCAGTGGCAACGTCATTGGAATTCAATACAAAGTTTTATGCATTGTTTCATTGCATTATGGCAGTGGGTTAGTGTAGTGTTCCATACATGTAGAAAACCGCATACAAGAAACAAATAAGAATAAGATGAAATATGTGAAATATATTCTTGTATTATGATAATCAAAATAAGGAAAGCAATGTTTACTTGTCTTTAACGGTGGGGTAAGTTTTCATTGAGAAATTTCCAAATACAACAATACTTGATAAAACATTACATAGCCTCCTAGCTTTTTAAATAGATTCTTTATAGCAAAACCCTAACTACTTGTAGTTCCATTATTTATGAGTTCCAACTACTTAGCGGGCCTTATTTGATAAAGATGACACATTTACGTTAAATAAATATCCACTGCTATCTAATGGGCCTTATTCAAAGAATATGGATGCATACATTATTGACTAACTCCTAGGTAGCCTAAAATAGGGAGGTTAGGGTAGGACCTTAACATACCCTCCCCCTTTAAAAACTCATTGTCTTCAAGGTTGGAGGTGAGGAAATTGATCAAGATTTATTGTTGGTTTCCATGTGGCATCTTCTAGTTGCATATTTTTTGACTGGATCAATACTTCTTAGAGTGTGCACTAGTGCAATTGACACTCTCCAGTATCCATTACTACTTCTAGTTAGACCCAAATTGAGCTTTCTTCATCAATTTCTCATAAGTTGGTATGCACCTTGCAATTCAATCCCACAACCTTCTTCAAACTAGACACATGAAAGACTGGATGAATCATGGAGTGGGTTGGAAGAGCCAGCTTGTAAGCCACTCATCCAATGTGTTGGATGATCTTATAGGGTCCATAGAGTTTTGATGCTAGTTTCTAGTGGATTTTATTTTTGAGTGATGTTCGATTATATGGTTGAAGGCAAAGAAACACTTGATCCCCTTCTGCAAAAGAACACTCTGAACAATGTTGGTCAACATGTTGTTTCGTTCTATTTTGAACCATAACCAAATTGTCCTTAAGTGTGTAGAGAATAGTTTCTCTTGTGTGAAGTTTGGTATCCACTACATGAACCTTGGAAGTCCCTGATAAAAAGGAAGGCACTAACAAGGGGTTTTGGCCATAGATCACTTCATATGGTGTCATTTTGGTGGCTCCATGATAAGTTGTATTGTACCACCATTCTACAAGGGGAAGCCATTGTGTCCATTGGTGTAGCTTTTAAGAAGAAAAGTATCACAAATAGGTTTCTAAGCACTTGTTGATCACTTTAGGAAGGTTGGGATCTTCCTGAAGGCTTTGGATGGGTTGAAATATAATGCCATTTTCTATCCATTCTCGACTTTCTTCCTCGAGCCAACCTAGAATGGGTAAGGAT
>ML786105.1:306280-343963 GCA_009831015.1 Picea engelmannii
ATTCTCATCAAGGACAATACATATTATATTACATCAATCATCAATCAATCAATCCTTTGACATCAATCAATCACTTGACATCAATCAATGACATCAATCAATCAAACCATTGGCATCAATGACAACATGATCCAACAATTTATTCAATAGAAGTTATTGTTCATTGGATATCTATTTTTATTCTATGTATCTTTGTGCTATTGTATTCAGTCTATTATTCCTTTTTTTCCGCTCATAAATCCAGATCAGTGGTATCAGAGAAGTCTACTCTTCATTTTTATTTTTTTTGCATGTCCCTAACAAGATCTGCATACAAGAATTTGGGACTCAAACCAATCGAGCCTTTGCAAGATCGGCCATGTCGAGCCCGAAAACAACCCATGGGGGACGAGAAGAAATATGATGGAGCATGAGATCCTTTTAAAATGTTTCTCGAGGAATCTCTTGCACAACAAAGGAATGAAATGATGGACAACTTTGCACAGATCCTTCGATGTCTGCCCACCGGAGACGCATATTCATCAAGCGACCATGCAACCCCCTTCAAGGTACAAGTAAATTTTGATATTCCATTATTTGAAGCACTGATATATGTGGATGTAGTGGATAAATGGTTGAATCTGCTCAAAGGCTATTTTTCGATCCACAATTTTTTTGACGGGGAAAAGATTACTTTTTCACTCCTCAAAGTCGTCCCCCATGTTAAGGACTAGTGGGATACTTACTCTGAGAAAAGGGCCATAGAGGAATCTGTAATATTTGTGGTCATCCCCACCTAGGATTCCATTAAAGAACAATATTACCCTTTTGGAAGCTACGAGGACCAGTACACAAGATGGACCACGCCGCGTCAAGAAATGGACTAGACAATACCAGATTTCACCAATATTTTTCATACTCTGCGCACCAAATTGGGTATCAAAGACTCTAAACGACATCTGGTGCTCAAATATCATGGTTGTCTTCACAAATCATTCAAACATAAATGGATTTTATGGACATTACATCATTAGGTGTGGCTTATAGATATGTTGTCAACATCAAGCAAAAATTTAAGCAGAAGAGGCGAGAGTTTGGATCTGCAAATTCCTCACAGCTGAAGCAGGGAAAAGGTAGTCCCAATCCACCAAACAAGGGACAGAACAAATATGGACGCTCTCAGGAAAACTATTCCAAGCCGCAGCCCAAGAAGTCTATTGAGAAGTTGAAGAAGGACACGAGAAAGTGGTTTGAATACCATAAAAGCCCTTGGAACAATACTGAAGAATGTCGCTCCAAGCAGTCACTAGTGGTCGAGCTAAAAGATTCTGATTTAGAGGCAGATTCCGACTCTGAATCAAATCCAGAAAGTGGGAAGTAGATCATCGATGTTGAACCTAGTGCCACTATCACTACCACCAAAGTCCAGCCAAGCGAACTAGAAGAACTAGAGGAAGGGGAACGCCTCTTTCACTCACAGATGTGGATAAAGGGGACTACGCTGCATTTTATTATCGATAGCGGTAGTTAGAAGAACTTGATTTCAATAGAGGTCATCAAGCAACTGGACCTATCGATAACACCGCACCTGCAACCCTACACCATCAACTAGCTTTGCCAAGGATGAGATCTTTGTGTCAGCCAACAGTGTCGTCTTCCCTAAAATATCAATCCCTTCAAAGACGAGGTATTTTGTGATATTGATCCCCTTGAAGTTTGTGATATTATTTTAGGACAACCATATTTTTGGAAGAAACATGTTGTGTATGAGTCTAGACCCCGTAGTGTTATTATTACTTTGGGTAATCAATTGTACATGATACTAGAGGTAGCGCCACCTACCACTATTTCTTTAATCTCTGTTAAGAAATGCAATAAGGTCATTTCATGGACCGGGAAGTTCATCTTCTTTGTGATCCTTGCTCATAGTAAGAAGAAGGTCGTCACGAGATCCATGACTTATACATAGAGCCTTGCTTTGCAGCAGAAGCAAGTGGATAGGATCATAGAAGAGTACAAAGACATCTTGTCCTCACCCACCGGGGTAGCGATGCACTACCAAGTCAAGCATCCAATTGATCTAACCCCTGGTGCATTTCTACTTAATGGACCAATCTATCATTGCTCACTGATGGAAAATGATGAAATCAAGCACCAGATCCAAGAGTTACTTCAAAAGGGGCACATCCGACCCAGCTCCTCCCCCTATGGAAGCCCGATTGTGTTGGTGCAAAAGAAAGACAGGACCTGGCGGCTCTGTATTGATTACACAGCATTAAACAAAATCACAGTCAGGAACTAGAACCCAATTCCTCGAATTGATGACCTTCTTGACCAACTCAAGCAGGAAAATTTCTTCAACAAGATTGACCTAAATTTTGGCTACCACCAGGTTCCCATCGAACCAACTGATGTATGGAAGACAACTTTTAAATATAAAGAAGGTCTCTTCGAATGACTGGCCATGACCTTTGGCTTAAAAAATGCACTAGCAACTTTCATGAGATTGATGGATGATGTATTGAGACCCTTCACCAACTCTTTTGTGGTGGTATATCTAGATGGCATCCTCATCTTCAACGAAACTTGGGAGGAGCACATGCAACATATTCAGTAGGTTTTGGGCACTCTGTAGCAGCACAAGCTATATGCCAACTTGGAAAAATTCTCCTTTGGCATGAACATGATCCAATACTTGGGATACATTGTTGATGAGCATGGGGTACATGTGGATCCAACTAAGATCCAAGTAATTCATGACGGGCCAACCCCGACCACACTAATCGAGCTTCAGAGATTCTTGGGACTTGTCAACTTCTACTGAAGGTTCGTGTTGGGATTCTCCCATATTGAATGGGCCCTCAACCAAGTAAACAAGGGCAGTGGAAAGGCAAAGTTCACATGGGAGTAGGCACAACAACAAGCATTTGATGATCTGAAGAATTGCTTGTCCTCAACTCCAGTACTCTCCTTGTCTGATCTGCAACAACCATTCGAGATTGAGATTGATGCCTCAGACTATGTTGTAGGCGTAGTTCTCACTCTAAACGATCATCCAATAGCATACCATAGTGAGACACTCTCAGATACTATCCATAAATACCCCTCCTATGACAAAGAAATGTATTCCATTGTGCAAGCCTGTCATTAATGGAAACATTACATTATGGGAAAGAAGACAATCATCCACATTGATCACAAGCCTCTACAATTCATACAGACATGAGGGAAGTTGTAGAATAATCTCCATCAAAAGTGGTCCACATACCTACAACAGTTCCATCTCAACATCAAGTATAAAATGGGGAGCATAAATCGTGTCGTTGACTACCTCAGTCGCCCTCCCATTTTTTCCTTCGCCACAATGCTCCATTCCTGTGGGCATGAGGCATCTGAGTGGCCCCAACTTTATCAACGTGACCCTGAATTCGCCACCACCTATCATCTCTTGGGTACAGGAGAGAGTGTCACTGATTTTCACATCCAGGATGGAATGTTATGCTATCTCAACCACCTCTGTGTTCCCACAAGAGAGAGTGCAAAGATGATTTGGGAGGCTCACTACAGTCAGATGGCAGGATATTTTGGGGTAGAGAAAAATATGGTCGTTCTACAGAAACAATTTTATTGGCCAAAACTTCGACAAGATATCAGCAAGTATATCAGATCTTTCCCTGCCTGTGCCATTTCCAAGCCAACCATCAAGAAGAAAGTATTATACACCCCTCTTCCTACTCTCAAGAGGCCTTAGGAATCCATCTCGATGGATTACATGTCTGGCCTTCCATCCACCAAGCATGAAAATGATTGTGTATTTGTGGTGGTTGATCGATTTTCGAAGATGGCATTATCACAACCTGCAAGAAGAGCATCACAACATTAGATACTACCAAGATCTTCTTTGAACTAGTGTGGGTCCATTTTGGGATACCATAGAACATTACCTTAGATCAAGACAACAGGTTCCTCAGCACATTTTGGTCGAGTCTCTGGTCATTGTTGGACACCAAGCTCACTAAATCCATTGCTTTCCACACCCAAACTGATAGCCAAATAGAGGTCATCAATCGGATGATTCTGTACATCATGTGCATGTACAACTCTAAGCATCCATGTACATGGGATGAGAGTCTTCCCTATGTTCAGCACAACTACAACAGGGCTCTCCATAACTCCACCGGCCATATACCATTTCAGGTGGGTTGGGATTCCAACCCTTGGGTCCCATTGATGTTGCACTACCTCTTTCAACCACATAGGAAGAATCTTCTCATGTTCAGTCTAAGGCCAACAAAGCCACCAGATTCATTGAGCAGATTCAACACATCCACCGACAGGTCCATGAGATTTTGTAGAAATCCAATGCTAAGTACACGCAATGCCATGATCAACATTGGGTATCGCACCAGTTTCAAGTGGGAGACAAGGTTTGGTTACATTTTAAAAAAGAGCACCTTATAGGGCCCCATCGATAGCTCTTCTCACTTCTTTATGGGTCTTACACTATCACCAAGGTTGTGGGTAGCAATGCTTTTGAGCTCAACACTCCACCCTTCCTTGGCTTGCACCCAGTGTTCAATGTGGACCTCCTTCGACCATATTTTCCACCATTATTGGAAACCTCAGAGATCGCAGAACAATTGACACCAACATAGCTCAACCCTGACTACATGGAACAGACATCCACCGATCAAATAGTGAACACACAAGTTAAGGGAACTCGACAATAGAGGATCCATCTTTATCAGGTTGTCAAGGCAAGGCAACTCCTACACCAAGGCAAGTGGATCACCCGGGGCCAAATTCAACAGAAGTTTCCTCACCTGATGGGGGAACTCAATGCAATGGAGACCATTTCTTCTTAATGGGGGAACACTGATCTAGGTGGATATTGGTGGCCACCCACCTATTCCAACTAGCTCCTCTTGACAGTTTTAGTTCAACACGTTCTTCTGTAATTATTTTCAATTGTCAGTTATGCACTTTCGAGGTTGTCTATATCCCTACACATCTTCCAGGTGGATATTGGTGGCCTCCCACCTAATCCAACTGGCTTATTTGGATGTTTTCATGTCAGTACATCTTTTTGTACTTTCAGGGTTGTTTTGGGGCCCTAAACAGTGTTGTTTTTGTCTTGCCACAGTCAGACTATAGACAAAGTCAGCGTTTGATGGCATAATGTGTAGTTCTCAGAAATACCTTTCCAATGGGCTATCATGTGCATAAAACGGAGGTCGTATGCAATATTTATGACCCCAATAATTTGAGGTACCAACTTACCCATCGGGGCCCACATAAAGTTTGATGTTTCATCTCCTAGGGTTAGGTTTTTTGATGTCTAGGGTTTTGGAATTCATGAGTAATGTTAAAAATTCCTCTATAGCCTCATTGTAATCATTCTTCTCATATGAATGTGTGTAGCTACCACATCTCTTCTCAAAGATAGCTACCACCATTCAAGTAAGTTGTTTCCAATTCTGTAGTTTCAACCTATTTTATTTGTTCAATAGAAGTTATTGTTCATTGGATATCTATTGTTGTTCTATGTATCTCTATATTATTGTATTCAGTCTATTATTCCTTTCGTTCCACTCATAAATCTAGATCATGTAGTAGCCTCGAAGTCCTAAGAACCCATGCAAGCTCTTCAATGTCTTGGGGCAAGGCCAATATTGCATAGCCACAACTTTCCTAGGATCTACTCATACTCCATCCTGACTTACAATTTGACCTAAGTATTCAATCTATAAATCTCCAAAAGCACATTTGGAATGTTTCACGAATAGTTGGTGGTCCCATAGGAGTTGCAAGACTTTATCAACATGCTCTATGTGGGATTTATAAGTTTTTTTGTAGATCAAGATATTGTCAAAGAATTCCTACAAAAAATTGCATAGGAAGGGTTGAAAAATTGTGATCATGAGGCTCTAGAAGGTGGATGGATAATTGCAAAGGCCAAAGGACATCATCACTAAAAAATCATAATGACCCTCATGTGTGTGGAAAACTATCTTATGAATGTCAGCCTCTTTCATGTATATGTGGTGGGATCCAGAATGAAGGTGAAGTTTAGTGAAAAACTTGGCTTCATGAAGTTCATCCAAGAGATCATCAATACATGGATGGGAAATTTTTCCTTTATGGTCAGCTTATTGAGAGATAAAAAATTAGGAGACATGCACCAGTTACCTTCCTTCTTTAATACCATGACCATCAATTATGGGTAAGGACTGGTATTAGGATGGATGACTCCATCCTCCAACAATTCCTAAATGATCTTTTCTATTTCATTCTTCTATGAAAAATGATGCTTATAAGCATGCACATTGGGTGGTTGACTACCTAGAATTAGGGGAATACCATGGTCATGCTCCCCATGTGAAGCTGGTAAATCCTATGGTGTTTCAAATACATATTGATGTTTAGAGAGGACCACATGCAAATTAGGGTGAATATCCTATTGGGGGGTGATCCACTACTTGGATGGCATTGAACTATGAAATAATTCTTGAGTGGCCTTTCTTCAACAACTTCTCCATATGATGAGAGGTGATATTTCAAAAGAACCAAATGTAATCCCCTTGAGGGTATGTTTTTTCCATTCCTTAGTGAATCTCATGTATAAATCCTTGAAATCCATGGTGACAAATCCCATAGTGCATAACCATTCTACCTCAAGAAATACATTTCAACCACCCATTTCAATAGAAAGCATGTGAGATTTGAAATAATACTCATCCATTTGAAGTTTGACATTTTCACTTTGGCCACCTCATTTCATCATACCACCAATTTCTATCATAATTTGCAAATTTGGTAAGGGATGGACATAACAATGTGTTTCTTCAGCCACTATCCTATGAATAAAATTGTGGGTGTTTCCACTGTCAATCAAAACAATCACTTTGAGTTGATGTAACCAATCAAATTCAAAGTTTGGGGTGTTAAAAAAATTTATAAGCATGGAGAGAAATTTGGGTTTCTTTGCAAGGAGCTTCCAAGGTGGTTTCTTCTTCCATGGGAGGGGTTTTGTCATCCATTGTTAGTTTAGGGGTGTATTCAACTGGGATGTCTTCTAAGTGTTCTTACGAGGATACATCCATTTGAAATAATTTATGTTCTTTACATTTGTGCCCTTTGAAATATTGCTTATCACAATTATGGAAAAGTATGAGGCGTTGGCCTTCTTCCATCTCTTCCTGGGACAAATTTTGGATTCTAAATGGCTAAGAGGTGGAGGATTTGGGGGTAGTTTCCATAAGAGGGCCACTACGAGTAGTGAATGAATATATTTTGGGTTTCTTTGCAAGGAGCTTCCAAGGTGGTTTCTTCGTCCATGGGAGGGGTTTTGTCATCCATTGTTAGTTTAGGGGTGTATTCAACTGGGATGTCTTCTAAGTATTCTTACGAGGATACATCCATTTGAAATAATTTATGTTCTTTACATTTGTGCCCCTTGAAATATTTCTCATCACAATTATGGAAAAGTATGAGGTGTTGGCCTTCTTCCATCTCTTCCTGGGACAAATTTTGGATTCTAAATGGCTGAGAGGTGGAGGATTTGGGGGTAGTTTCCATAAGAGGGCCACTGCAAGTAGTGAATGAATATATTTTGGTTTGGGCATTGATCAAGATATCAGCTACTTTAGCTCTTTCAAAAGCTTCCAACCATGTGACTAGGCACCGCATCATGACTTGTGCTCTAATTTCTTCCTTGAGACCACTAATGAAACATTCTTTAAAAAAGGAATTAGATAGCCCCTCTATGCAGATTACCAATTGCTCAAACATTGCAATAAATTCAATAATTGTGCTTTTTTGACATAATTTTGTTAGTCATCCTAGATAGTGAGTGTCACTTTCAAAATGAACATAAATTACCTTCATAACTTGGTTCCAAGAAATGTAGCCTCCATTGCCACCATTGCCGACATTTGGAATCCAAATACAAGACCCCCACTTTGACTTTCAGTGGGTATTTAGTAATACCATGGAGAGAGAAATAGTGTTCCATTTGAGTAACCCAACCTCATGGATTAGAAACATCGGGCTTGTTCATGTCCACTTTTAGAAAGTGGTGCCAAAAATTGTGATCATGAAAGGGCATGTGATTACTATAATTATCCTTAAAAAATGTATTAGGGGTGCAACTCTTTGTTTGCCAAATATTCCCCCATGGATGGATCCGTTTGGTATCCTAACCCCTTATCTTTTTTGGAGACCAATAATGAGCCTATAGCGAGCCTAGCCATTATTTGAGCTCCTCCTTTTGGTTGGAAAGCTATTGGGACATTTGTTGAGCAACCTATGAGAAGATTTCAACACTCTAGTGATTCATTGTTTCTTGAAGATGAGCATGTGAATCTAAAATATTTTGATACTTATTTTGTAGGTCCTCATTCGTTACCATGTTACAAGTATAGACCATAGGTCCACATAAGATCCCACCAAAGTGTTATCCCTGACTTATCTCAATACAATCAAGAGTTGGAGGAGAGTCTTTTGAGAGGTATCACCTAACACCAACAATTGTATTGTGGGTCCACACAAAACAAATGTTACTAGAGATGTGTATTACCACAATCAACACAATACAATGAATCTTTTGAGATATGTCTCCCACAATGGTGTCGGCAGAACCCAAATTCCATTTTTTTTTTTACATTGGTGCGAGTATTACTCTCAGTTGAATATTAATATAATTACAAAATTCTCAAAGTCTTTCTAGATGCAAAGTAGGAATTTTGCTAGTGGACTATAGTTGCTAGGGTTTGTAAGGTCCCAAGGACAAAGGAGTGTAAAGTGTTATAACTTTCTAATATACCGAAGGGATTCCAACAATAGTACCCAAACAAATATTCCACAACAATAACTGAGGATAGGCAATACCCTTAGCCCTATTACTCAATTCCCTGGTATGCAAGGTTGATCTCCCCAAGTGTTTTTCCCAGTGTACTTTAACAACAAGTTGGTCATAATTTTATGTAAGGTTGGTTTTAGGTACACCTATGGGGCTTCCGATATATCCTAAGGTACATGGAAGAAAATTCTTTATATGGGTGCTATATGATGTGGTACTACTTGAAGGGGTATTAAGAGAGCATTGAGTTAATATTGACTTTGTCATAGAGTAGTTAAGACAACCTCGAGTCAATCATTGATCAGTTTACCAATGGTGGTTTACGAGTCCATGGTATTTGGTACCCATGGTAGTTTCCCATGGTATTACATATGATGAATCTTATTTAATGGCTTTATATACTCCATTGTAAGAAGCCTCAAGTGGCTGGTGTTGGCGGTTAATAACCGTCACAGAAGAGATGTGACGGTTGCACTCATTCACAAGAAGATGAATACAATGAGGCTATGAAGGACTTTTTTACAATAAACAGGAATGCCAAAAACCCTAGACATCCAAAAACCTAACCCTAGGAGATGAAGTGTCAAAAGTCATGTGGGCCCCGTTTGGGTAAGTTAGTACATCAACTTCTCGGGGTCGTAACTTTTGCATACGATCTTTGTTTTAGGCACATGATATCCCATTGGAAAGGTATTGTCAAGGAGATTCATTTTGGGATAAATATCGAAGGAAATTTCATATTGCAAACCCGTTTTACCAAAAAATGTCGTTTAGGGCCTCAAAATGGCTCAATACCCGAAAAACTACTAAAAATAGTAAATTACCAAAATTGCCAGAAAATTGTTTTGAGCCAGTTGGAAAAGATGGGTGGCCACCGATATCCACGTGGATCAATCCTCCCTGCTTAAGAATCAATGGTATCCATTGCATTGAGTTCCCCCATCAAATGAGGAAATTTCTGTTGAATTTGGCCCCAGGTGAGCCACTTGCCTTGGTGCAGGAGTTTCCCTGCTTTGACAACTCGATAAATATGGATCCTTTGCTGTCGAGTGCCCTTGATTGGTTTGTCCACAATCTGATCACGAGATGCTTGTTTTATGCAGTCGGGGTTGAGCTCTGTTGGTGTCAGTTATTCTGCTACTTCTGAGGTGTCCAATAATGGTGGGAAATAAGGGCGAAGGAGATCCACGTTGAACATTGGGTGCATGCCAAGGAATGGACGAATCTTGAGCTCAAAAGAATTATCCCCCACGTCCTTGGTGATGTTGTATGGCCCATAACCGAGTGGGCGAAGCTTTTGATGGGGTCCTCTAAGGAATTCTTTCTGCAAGTGCAACAAAACTTTGTTGCCCACCTGAAACTTATGTGGCACCTGATGTTGATCATGGTGTTTCTTGTAATTGTCATTGGACTTCTGTAGGATATCCTGAACCTATTGGTGGATGTGTTGGATCCTCTCAATGAACCGGGTGGCTTTGTCAGCTTCAATTTGAGCAGTAGATGAGTCGGTTGAGGTGACCGCAAGGGGAAGTGCAACATCTATGGGAACCAATGGTTGGAATCCCAACCCCACCTGAAAGGGGTTGTGGCAAGTTGAGCTATGCAGGGCTCAATTGTAGCTATGCTAGACACAGGGAAGGATCTCATCTCATGTGCAAGGCTGCTTGTAATTTTACATGCGAAGGATATGCATAATCATTCGATTTACGACCTCGGTTTGGCCATCTGTCTTGGGGTGGAAGGTCGTGGATTTGGTGAGCTTGGTGTCTAGCAATGACCAGAGGCTCGACCAGAATGTGCTGAGAAATCGACTGTCTCGATTTGAGACAATGGTTTGCGGTATTCCAAAATGTACCTAGACTCGTTCAAAGAAGAGCTTGGAAGTGGCCTCTGTTGTGATTCTCTTCTTGTAGGCAACCAGAATCTCCATCTTAGAAAAGAGATCAAAAACCACAAAAACACTGTCATTTCCCTACTTGGTGAACGGGAGGCCCGACATGTAGTCCATTGAGATAGATTTCCATGGCCTGTCAGGAGTAGGAAGAGGGGTGTACAGGCCCTATTTCTTAGCGGTCAGTTTGGTAATAGCACAGATAGTGCAAGACCTAATATATTTGTTGACCTCTTGTCGAAGTTTCAGCCAGTAGAAATGTTTCTGTAGCATCGCCATTGTCTTTTCGATGCCAAAGTGTCCTGCCACCCGATTGTAGTGGGATTCCCAGATCATATTCACTCGCTCGCTTGATGGAACATAGATATGTCCCAGCCAACACAACAACCCATCCTGAAGATGAAAATTATCGACAACTATGTTTGCACTCAAAATTTGGTAGGTGGTGGCGAAGTTCAGGTCTATCTCATAGAGTTGGGGCCATCCAGAGGTCTCATGGCCGTAAGATTCTAGCACTGTGGTGAGTGCCACGACTGGCAGTCTGCTAAGGCAATCAACAATGTGATTGGTGCTTCATGTTTTATACTTGATGTTGAGGTGGAATTGCTACAATTATGTGGACCACTTTTGATGGCGATCATTCTATAATTTTCCTTTTGTCTGCATGAACTATAGTGGCTTATGATCAGTGTGGATGACTGTCTCCTTCCCAAGAATGTAATGTCTCCACTGGCGGCAAGCTTTCACAATGGAGTACATTTCTTTGTCTTAAGTAGGGTACTTACAGACAACATCTGATAGTGTCTCACTATGATAGGCCACGGGGTGGTCGTGCTGAGTGAGAACGATGCCCATAGCATAGTCTGAAGCATTTGTCTCGATCTCAAAGGTTTGTTGCAGGTCTGGTAGTGAAATTACTAGAGCTGAGCACAAGCGTTGCTTCAAATCATCAAATGCTTGTTGTTGGGACCGACCCCACGTAAATTTCTCCTTACCACCACCCCTGGTTATTTGGATGAGGTACCATGCAATATGGGAGAATCCCAACACGAACCTGCGGTAGAAATTGGCAAGGTCCAAGAAGCTTTGAAGCTCAGTGAGTGTGGTTGGGTCTGGCCAGTCACGGATGAATTGGATCTTGGCTAGATCCACATGTACGCCATGTTGATCAATGATGTAGCCTAGGTAATGGACCATGTCCATGCCGAAGGAGCATTTTTCCAAGTTGGCGTATATCTTGTGCTGTTGTAGGGTGTGCAGAACCTGCTGAATATGTTGCAAGTGTTCGGCCCAAGTCTTCTTGTAAATGAGAATGTCATCTAGATACACCAATACAAAAGTATTGGTGAATAGTCACAGGATATCCTAACTTCTAGTGAACAGATAGATACACCACTACAAAAGTCTGTTTATTCTATCGGGATCTGGTGGTATCCAGACTTCAGATCAATCTTACTGAAGTATTTGGCCCATGTGAGTTGATCAAGGAGGTCCTCGATTCGAGGAATCAGGTACCAATTTTTGACTGTGATTTTATTCAGAGCCCGGTAATAAATGTAGAGTCACCAAGTTCCATCTTTCTTCTATACCAGCACGATTGACCTCCCGCAAGGTGATGATAGGGGACAGATGTGTCCCTTGTGGAGAATTTCTTGGATCTGTCACTTGATCTCCTCATTCTCTAACAGAGAGCGGTGATAGATTGGCCCATTGGGCAGTGGTGCGCCGGGGGTCATATCGATGGGGTGCTTGACCTGGCAGTGCAGAGGTACCCCGATAGGTGAGGAGAAGATATCTCAGTATTATTCCATTACCTTATCTACTTGCTTCTGTTGTGTGGAGAGGTTGGCCAGAGAGACCCTGTATGTGGCTGTGATATTTCTCTTATTCTGAGAGAAAATCACGAAGAAGACAAACTTCCCCATCTGAGAGATGACCTTCTTGCATTGCTTAGCAAAGATCAAGGAAATAGCACTAGGTAGGACTACCACGGGTATCCTGTACAATTTCATGTTCAAAGTAATAATAATAATACGAGGCCTAGACTCATATACAACATGACATTTCCATAAATAAGGTTGGCCCAAAACAAAATCACAAACTTCGAGAGGAGAAACATCACACAACACCTCATCTTTGAAGGGCTTGATGTCATACCACAATCGGCACTGTTGGTTGACGTGAAGATAGCTTCCTTGGCGGAGCCATCCAATGGTGTAGGGTTGTGGGTGCGGCGTTGTCAGGAGGGCCAGCTGCTTGATGACCTTTGCTGAGATGAGGTTCTTCTGGCTACCACTATCAATGATGAAGTGCAGCAGGGTGCCTTTTACCCACATCTGTGAATGGAAGAGGCAATCTCCTTTTTCTGGATCGTCTGGTTCACTAGGCTGGAGCTTGGTGGTAGCAACGGTGGCACTGGGTTCTGCGTCAATGATATGTCTTCCCCTTTATGGTTCTAGCTCAGAGTCAGAACCCGCATCTGATTCAAAGGCTTTCACTTAGGCCACCAGCGACTACTTTGAGAGGAATTTAGCAGTGTTATGCCAAGGGCTCTTATGGAAGTCGCACCACTTCTCGATATCTTTATTTGTCTTTCCGGTGTCCTTCTTTCCTTGCGGCTTGGACTGGTTGTCCTGATACTTCCCATATTTTCTTTGTCTTTTGTTCTGGGGGTTGGGGCCGCCCTTTCCTGGCTTTTTTTTGTGTGGGGTTCCCAGGCCCAAATTTTCATGTCTTTTGTTTGAGGTTATGCTCAATTTTGATGGCATATCAGTAGGCCGCACCCAAGGATGAGATGCCCAGAAATTCCATTTCAGTATGGATGTATCTATGTAGAGCACTACAATACTTGAGCACCATATGTCTCTCTGAATCTTTGATACCCATCTTGGTGCACAAGGTATGGAAGATATTTGTGAAATATGGCACTACTTTGTCTCTTTCTTACCGCAGTGTGGTCCATTTGGTATACAAGTCGTCATAACTTCCAACAGGATAGTATTGTTCCTTAATAACATCCCTGAAGGATTCCCAGGTGGTCATGATTGTAAATAATGAGGGTTCCTCTGTTTCCTTTTGCTCACTGAAAGTTTCCCACCAATCTTTGACATGGGGAACAACCTTGAGGAGCGCAAAAGTAATCTTTTCTCTATTCGAAAAGTTATGGACACAAAAATACCCTTCTACTATATTCAACCACTTGTCTACAATAACTGCGTCTATCTGACCTTCAAATATAGGAATATCGAAGTTTATTTGTACCTCGAAGGGGGCGGTGCCTTTGCTCAAAGAAGATGTGTCGCCTATTGGTAGCCACAGAAGGATTTGCGTGAAACTATCCATCATCTCGTTCCTCTGTTGCGTGAGGGATTCCTCAATCAATAGTTTGAAAGGACCTAATGTCCCATCATCTTTCTTTTCTCCTTCCATGAGAGGTCGCTTGGGCATGCAAGAGATTTTTTTCTCAAGAGAAACAAGCTCGAGACCCAACTCTTTGTACTCCGACCTTGTTGGGGACATGCATTAAGACGACAAGGAGCAGACCCCTCTGATACCACTGATCCTGATTTTATAAGCAGAATGAAATCACTACAGATTATTAACAGGTTCTTAACACAAAATAACAGAGATATAGTAAAACTAGGTTTCTATTCAATAAGGAAATAATTTGAAACTGTAAAATGCAATGGAAACAAGCTTGTTGGAATGGTGGGGGCTTATCTTTGAGAAGAGATGTGACGGTTGCGCTCATTTGCAAGAAGATGAATACAATGAGGCTCTGAAGGACTTTTTTACAATAAATGGGAATGCCAAAAACCCTAGACATCCAAAAACCTAACCCTATGAGATGAAGTGCCAAAATTCATGTGGGCCCTGTTTGGGTAAGTTAGTACATCAACTTCCCGGGGTCGTAACTTTTGCATACAATCTCCGTTTTAGGTGAATTATAGCTCGTTGGAAAGGTATCATCGAGGAGATTCATTTTGGAGGAAATATTGAAGGAAATTCCATATTTAAAACCTGTTTTCCCAAAAAAACATCGTTTAGAGCCTCAAAATGGCTCAGGACCCAAAAAACTGCTAAAAATAGTAAATTACCAAAATTGCCAAAAAACTGTTTTGAGCCAATTGGAAAAGGTGGGTGGCCACCGATATCCACCTCGATCAGAAATGTTCAATTTCCTCTTATGGTGGGGCAACCCTTCACTGATTAAAGATCCAAATACAACAATACTTGACAAAACATTCCATAACCTCCTAGCTCTTCAGATAGATTCTTAATAGAAAAACCTTAACTACCTGTGGTCTCATCATTGATGAGTATCAACTACCTAGTGGGCCTTATTTAATAAAGATGACCCTTTTACATTAAATAGCTATATGTTATTATCTAATGGTCCTTATTCAAAGAATATAGTCATATACATTAATTTACTAACTCCTAGGAAGCCTAAAGTAGGGAGGTTAGGATAGGACCCCAATAGTTAGAATACATAAAGAAAATGAATCACCTAAACAAATGGAAGAACAAATAAAACAATATCATGAATGGCATAGATTGGAAAGGGAGAATCAATGGCAATAAATGATTCTAAAACAAAGGGGATACAAAAGAAAATAGAATGATCAAAGAAAAGGAGTGCAATGAAGAAGACAAAAATACTACACTATTTTTTTTAAGGTTGGCATTTTAGAAAATTACTTACAATTGATTGTACATGCTTTACTCTATAGTGTTATTTTTTCCTTCTTACATTGCATTTAATGCATTGTTTTCCCATTGTTATGGGGGTATACATGTATTCTATGGTGCATTAGTTTAATCTCAAGTTCTTAAATTCTATCCCATGGTGCATTGATTTCATTAATGTTTTATTATTTTCTTTCTTACATTGCATTGATTTCAATGCTTCCATTTATATTCCAAGGTGTTCAATCAAAGTACAATATTTAACAAAATGATGTCTCCTCATTATGAGAATACTAATAATGATGAAATTAACAATGAATCGTAGTGTGACAATGATTTAGAAGCATAGAGAGAATGATATGTCTAAACAGATGGAAGATTGAGAAAACAAAATCATGAACAACATAGATTGCAAAGGGAGAATCAATTGTAGTATATGACTCTAGAACAAAGGGGGAGTCCAAAGAAGGTAGAATGCCAAAAGAAAAAGTGTGCAGTGACAAAGACAAAGACACTACACTATTTTTTTTTAACAACTCACATTTTAGAAATTACTAACACTCGATTGTACATGTTTTAATGTGAATTGTTATTGTATTCCTTCTTGTGTTGCATTGAATTCAATGTTTTCTTCATGGTTACAAGGTATACATGCTTTCTATGGTGCATTAATTTAAGCATCGAGTTATTAAATTTCTTCCTAGCGTGCACTGATTTCAACAATGTTTTATTATTTTTTTTTTATAGTGCGTTGATTTTAGTGTTTCATTCTTTGTTACAAGGTATACATTCGAAGTGAAATATTAAATATAACCTCAGAATATTACTAATAATGTTAAAATTGAAGAACAAAGAAGGGAAGTGCAACAATGGGTTAAAAGATATAGAGAGAATGAATCACATAAACAAAAGAAAGAATGGAGAAAAAAAGATTGCAAATGACATGGATTGCAAAGGGATAATTAATCACAACAAATGACTCTAGAACAAAGGGGAGAACAAAGAAAATAGAATGTCAAAAGAAAAAGATGACCAATGAAAACACATTATTGTACTATTTTTTAATGGCTGACATTTTAGAAAATTATTTACACTTGGTTGTACCTTGTATCATAATGAAAATAACTGATATCATCATATACGTGGTGTTTGATTTAGATCCTAAAATGGTTGTCGATTTCAACCTCCTTTCTCATATGAATATGAGAAGATGGAAAAGGGGAAAGCGTGGCTAAGAAAAAAGTTGAAGAGGACAAATCGAGATCCATCACTGTGTAATATATATGTATTTCAATATCTTTCATTACATTCTTTCGTCCATCATTGAACATTATTACTTTATTAATATTCACCGTGTAGATTATGTAAATATCTTGTTGTTGTCATGATTTTAATCGCACTATGTTCACATAATGGATGATATAATTTCAATGGGGTAATTTTGGTTTTATATAACACACTTTTAACATGCCCACCCACAATTGGAACCAATATAGATCCATCTTAACCCTAGATCTATTAAGCGTTGAGAGGGATCAAATCCCTTGAGTTTCACTTCTTGCAATGTTATCTTTTCATCATATAGAACATCAAGAATTTCTTCTTCATGTTTAAAATGAAGATCCCTAATGTTTCCATCTAGGTTGAACCTAGAATTATGTCAACATTTTTTTTATGCATAGTTGTAACATTGAATTGGGATATGAATTTATAATCTTTAATTATTAGTTGTAAGTCCTTAATTTCATATTATTCATTGTCAATCCCAAGGGGGTTGGATCCAATGGTGGAAATCGAGTTTTTCACCATTGGGAAAGGTTCAATTACAATGAGGGTCGCTTAACTTGGAGCCATGGGGACACCTTGAGGTAGTGATTGAACGTATGGTTGCACCCATAGAGATTATATTAAAAATAGTCTTGTGACTCATGCCCATATAAGTGGATCAAAGTCTATCCACATGTCCTTCAACTTTTTAAAGTCAAATCTCGCTAGTGCGAATGGATTTCAAGCGTTTTGTTCTGTAAGGCGGCCAAGGTTTGAAACTCACGGTAGTCGGGAGGAGACACCCAAAAAAATCATATCATGTTAAGGGTTGGTGTGGCCCAGGCCGGATGCAATCTCTGGGTGATTTTGATGGTTTAGATGCCCTTGGATCACAATTTCTTAAACCACATGCCAGTCTTGCAGGTAACGAAATTATACTTAGCTTTGAAATTAATAATTGATTTACAAAGTCAATGTTAATATAATTTTCCTTATGATTAAGATAAATAACAATATTAATATCTTTTTCTTAAATAATTCCTTTAAATTTTAATAATTCAAAGCATAAAATTAAAAAACCTTTATAAAAAACATATTTTTATTAAACTTAATTTTTAATATTTTTATTGACTTTAAACCTTTAAGTAATACCCCTTTATATGTCTTTGACAATTTTTTAATTGGAGAAAAGGTATCCCCATACACTTTGCAAGTGAATAGATTTTTAACAACTTAATTTATGCACCTGAAAACATATGAGAATTATCCAATTGGTACTTTTAATCAAAAAAAATATGAGAATTTGGTACTTTTACTCTTAATCCCAACTAATGAATCTTTGTATAGGGTTAAATATATAAAGTTCCTATATAAAACAAGGGAAATGGGAAATAGCTGCAAAGAGCTAGTCCCTACATAGAGTACATAGAGTTAATTAATCATCTTCATTGCTTTGCGTTTTTTTTACCAAAGTGGATAGAATGTTAAGTGTGGGTAGAATGTTAACTAATCACCTTTAATGCTTTGAGTGTTTTTATAAGAGTGGATAGAATGTTAATTGATCACCTTCATTGCTTTGTGTTTTTTTACAACCGGAAGTTACACTTTATATGTGGCAGTTTTATTAAGAAGTATTAAACATTAATTTATTATAAAATATTATTGTTGAATTTTTTTTAAATAAATTTGAAGTATTATTGTTGGAAAACTTTTTGAATATATTTAAAATATTATTGTTAAAATAATGTGATAGCTCCTCTTGCTGGTAGAAACAGATTAGTTTAATCTAGTGATATTAATGCAACGAAGAGTTGTCAACACTCTCAACACAATAAGAAAAAGCTAAAAACAATTCAGTTTTTTCTCCTTTAATTAAATAACTCACAAGTCACGTTAATTTCAACTGAATACACAGAAATATAATGCATGAACAGTGCTCGACACAATTAAAACCCTTAAAACAGTTCAGTTTTTTTCATTTAATTAAATAACTTACCAGTCAATTTAAGTGTACTTTTGCTAAGTGTTGAGTAAAAAGAGTTGCAAATGCCAATATCTTAAGTGATCTTGCTATATGGGAAAATAATGCTATATCACATAAACAGCCTCAATCATCAATGTAGGTTTAGAATTTCATAAATCCTCACTAGTAAGAAAATTGTTATATGAAAAAATAAAGCTATATTACATAAACAACTTCAATCATCAATGTAGATTTAGAACTTTAATAATTAATTTTAATTTAGTAATAAAATGAAAAATATATATATATCATATAAATTTTAATATTTTGTTTTTTAATAATTAATTTTAATGAAGAAATAAAATTTTAATGTTTTGTTTTTCAATAATAAATATTTATTTTCTAATAATTAATATTCATATTTATATCTTAAATTTAAAAATAATTTCACAATTACAATCACTAAGTTATTCAAATTTGTAAACAAATTATGAAATACATTACAGTGTATCTAGTTTATGTTATTAAAAGTTTCCAATAATCACTATTACACACACTACATGAAAAAATATATTTTTTGGTGCAATTTCAAGTCAAAGACAAAAAGGATAGATGGTGATAGTTATATAGTTTGGATGATTCATTACATTTAAAATTTTTAGAAAGACCTGAAAAATTAAATACAGAGTAAGTGTTTGCCTTTACAAAAAAGTAGGTCGTCAACCATTTTAAACCAAAACCAAAAGTTGAAACTTCAGGTTTCTTTTGATTTCTTTGTCTTTAAATCTGTTATTTTATCTTGCATAAGCATAACAAGAATGTGTGCATGTTGTAATGTGTGCCTGTTGTAGAGAAATGACACCTCTTAGCTTGGAACATGTTGCATCATTTCCTTTTGGTTCAGAGATGTGTATACCCAAAGTGCTTCTCATGTAGGTAGCCCTTAAAAATCTGTTTAATAGTTATTTATTTTGTTATATGATGGCTATTTTTCAAATTTAGGTAGATCAAAGAGAACATGTTTCACAAAGTTGTTTGGGAATTGTACCTGACAAATTGTTCTCTCCTAAGTTATTCTATTGTAATTTGGAGAGAACACACAATTCCGAGGGAATGTTTCCTCTTAAATTGTTAGTGGACAAATACAACCTCATTAAAATGCAACATCCACTTAGTGTGGGTGGAATGGAACCTTGGAGTTGTTTCATATCGAGGATAAACCTATGTAATCGAAAGAGGCTTTCTACATTGATAGGGAATGAGACCGTGAAAACTGTTGTTGATCCTGTTATTGTTGAGGTCAAGTATTATGAGAAACGAGAGATTTCCCAGAAGAGGAGATATTGTACCTTCTAATCCCTTGCTCGAAACATTTAATGACACCACTCTATTCCTACTGCATATGATACTTTTCCACTCACAGATTGAAACATTTGGTTTCCAGTTAGTTGGAAATGATTGGGAGGGATCATAAGTAGTGATCTTGGACTCGAATCCACGATCAACCTCTTGATCAAAAGCATTGCTTAGATGAGCACTGGAACGATTAGAAAATTGACATTATTCCCCTGGTTGAATGGTTGAGATATGACATTATTTTGGTTGTGATATGACATTATTTCCCTGGTTGAGATGACAACCATTCAATTGTGTGCACATAGTGATTACCGTCCATTCATATTATACATCAACATAAATTGTCTACAAGTTATGTTACTAAAAAAACGAAAAAATCAAATTGCACATAAAACTTTATATAACATGTAATGATTGACAATATATGAAATGAAAGTGTAGTGATTAACAATATTTTGAAATGATCAAGAGAGCACATGTCTTCATGCATGGACCAACAAGTATCTTAGGCATTTTGGAACAACTCTTTGTCTTTGCAGTGTAACATACCTGATGAAGTTGATTAACATGATTAGCATCCATCGGATAACATGATTTTAGTAATACTCCCCTTTTATACAATAGTTTGTTTTCTTTCATTTTCATTGTGGATCGCTCAACCTAAAATATCAATTGTTATGCCAACAAAAATTTAATATGATTGCATGTCCAATTCATGTATGAAGCATGGTAGAAATGTGAATCCAAGCTAACTTAGAAATAACATGATAATATATCAATTTATTTAACAAGATTATTTATCTGTTTGTTTCTCTACAGAGTGATGAAGAGACACTGAAAAATCCCTATTTAAAAGAAATTGTAGCTTCCTTCCAAGTCCAAAGATTGTTGACAGTTTGGTTCCATTTGTTTCACCTTGACAAAATACTTCTAAAATAGTAGATTATGGAGATACAAAAAGTATTTATTTATATTCTAGCACATGCTAGAATATTGAAAATAAATTGATCCACACCAAGGCAATAATGTCATATCAGAGTAACCGTATCCAATAGGAAAATTTATAAAATTATAAAATTTATATAAAAAATAAAAATAATATATTAATTTTATCCAATAAGAAAATTTATAAAATTATAAAAATAATTTCACTTATATAAAAAATAAAAATAATATATTAATTTAACCAAACTTTGGGTATCGCTTAAAAATGAGGCAAATTAATGGAAAGTCAAAGCTTCTTGACTTCGGAGTGAAAGCTATAGTCCCTGCTAACCTTCAAAACCTTCAACTTCATTTTAACTTTTCCAAATGATTTCTATATATCTTCAATACCGAATTATAATGTTCCACTTTTCATATTGCGTGGAATACGCGTTAATATGTTTTCATGTGGTGTATTAAGTTATTTATGGATTGACCTTTCATTAGTTAGGCGAACTCATATGGTATGGTCACGATGAATGCTTATTGGATGCTTTGTTGTGTCTCCCCACTATACTGTTGAATATTTCCCTTCCAGTTCTTTTTTATGATGTCAACACTATTCCTCACCCCCACGGTAGGGGGAAACGTTTAACCCTCTTCGGTGCAGATCTATCTTGGCAACTACAGGGTGCTTGTAAAAACGAGTAATGGAATGGAAACTACTCAATATCTTTATTTTTTTCTCTTAGGCGAGAAAAACATATCTTAGTTTATGATGAAAATCAAGAGATTTACATCAAATATTACATTCCAAAAAAATTTAACTTAGTAGTGATTAGTACTGCTAAGTTGGTTCTCAAGGTTGATATTTTTTCTAAATTGAGCATAGAGGAATTTTTATTAACTGTAGCCCAACATGGCCTAGACTATTAGGAGAATCACTTTTTGCTTCATGGTTGTCCTAGTAGTTGACGGTAGCAAATGGTAAGTAGAGACCCACACCACTTTGATTTCCAGATTGGTGAAACTTGGGTTTCAACTTGATGCCCCCCTGTTAGCACCGGAAGTCACCTTTGGATTGCGGCAGAGGTAAGCCCGATACCCATCAGTTTGTATGTCACAATGAATAAATTTAAAGGCGCTCTAATGGACACAGACTCATGATGGTATCGTTCTAACTCATAAAACTGGGTTGGAAAGCTCAAGCAGGTGAGGTCTTGGTCTAACTTCAGTCAGTAAGTTGGTATAGTGGTGAGTAGGGGGGAGAATTTGAGGAGAGTGAAGAGGTCTGCTATGGACATCTGGTCTTCCAGCAGCCTAAGGAGGAAAAGCTCTGAAAACAAGATCTTTTTGAATTCAAATCTCAAAGAAAATGAAAGGAATTACAACGACACTATAATCAAACATTCATCATAATACAGTCACAATAATTCACGTGAATCAATCAATCATGAACTCTTTCAGCCTCGGAGGAAAACAAGAGGGAGCAAGGAAGTTGACTTTCCTTAAATAAGAAGTCTCAAATGCATATATCTAACTAGAGAACCAGAGTGTTCATTAAAACTTTACAATACAGGAGCTTAGCTCAACCATCGACCCTTACAAAATATAAAAACTGATTATTTATACTCAAAGCAACCTGCTCCCTTCATAAGCGCACTCTAGTCATTGCCTTCAAGGCTTGGTGTATGCATCTTCTTCTGTCAGATGGCACTTGCATTCTTCTGTCAAATGCATGATCAGATCAGTATAGGCTTCACAAGAAAATCCATGACGAGGAAACTTTCAGCTGACAGTTTGCCCTCCACGCCCAGAATTTCCATGCTTTCCATTTATGTGGTGAAACGAGGTTTGAACCACCTTCCCTATTTTCATTATCTACTTTCATTGCGATCAGGACGAGGCCTGACACCCATGAACATTTTAGGCGAACTCATAATTCCTTTGAGTCAATTCTAACGCTTTGAGGCCACGCAGATCCTTCTTTGTGACTAACTCGGGCGCTTTGATTCTTTGTGCAGCTCCTTTCCCTTTCCCCTATGCGACTGCGGGCCGTGACTTAGTGCTTATCTCGTATGAAAACTCGGGATTTCTCATTTCGAGAGTTTTCACTCCCCTTGACTTCAAATATCCCAATGCTCAAAATCGCGAAACGGCCCATCTGGATTAACGATTGGATTTGCCTTGAAACGAACGATCATGATCGTCTCCTTGAACAACTTAAATCTGCCCAATGCTCAATGGGTGCTTTCCTTTTCTTTATGGCTTGCTTTCATATGACCGCTCGCTGTGATCGTAGGCTCAACTCTCAAGCGTGTCGCGATTTCGTGTTTCGCAAGTTTGCACTATGTTCCAGACTCAAATTTTCGAGTCGCAAAATCGCAATCGCTCGGATTGGGTGACACGCATCTCAGTGCAACGAACGGCCCAGATCATGTCGACATTTCAGGACCTTGGGCCATCGCCACTTCTCACCTCAGCTTTCCCAAAAAGACTTTCACTGCAGTTTGGATCCTGCGCCATGTGCCCCTCTAAAATTGATGGTTCAGACCATTTCGCGACTTCGCGTTTCGCGAGTCCTCATGACTCTTCCCTTTGACTACTCCATTTCATGAGTCAACGAAATATTGATCCTGTGCCACGTATTCTTCCCACTGCCAACAACCAGGATTAACCTCGCGATTTCGGACCTCTGGATGACGCTAAACTTCGTGCAACTCTCTGATCCTGATTGCATGACGGCCGCCGATCCGATCTGCCTGAGGATCTCCATCGTTGAAAATTGATCTTGCTCACTCGCTTGATTTGATTTTATATTAGACTGCTTCGAGTGTTGCACTTGGTGCTCATGACTGTGGCCTACGTAGTTTACTTGGATGACTAGTTGAGGTCTCAGGCCAACAAAGGCTCAGTGACAGAGGTAAAGAGAGAAGTGATCGACCTTAGGGAAAATAGAAAATCTTATGGCTGACACTTCTCAGGCAAGCCGACAAGGGAAAATAGGTCGATCGAATGAATGAGGGAAAACAGAAGAAAACTACAAGCCAAAAGGAAAAACTTACGATCTGGTCTGCAAAAGGAGGAGAGACAGGAAAAATTTGCAGACTTAGGTAGAAACCACAAAATCCTATGGCTTTGACAATTTTATGTGATAACATTTGGCTCCACAGGGGATGGCATGCTCCCCACGAGTTGCCAAGAATGCGTAGCTCCCGTGTCTTATCCATTGGGCTATGGGGTCTCCTATTAAAAAATAAATAAACATAAAACATAGATGTTATTTACAATGGTGGGGCGCCGATTGTAGCTTTTAAACAAAAAACTTTTTTAGGAAGTGCCCATTTACAGGGCCACCAAAAACTTCATCTCCCTCCAAATTATGCAACCTGTAAGTATTATTTTGCAATACCTCAGAAATCTTGAAGGGACTGATCCAAAGGGATTTGAATTTACCATGCTTTCCCTTGTCCTATCTGGGCGCGTCCCATTTGAGAACTAGATCTCCCAACTGGAAATCCTCTTTTCTTACTTTCATGTCGAAAGCCTCCTTGATCTTTTGTTGACGGTCATGTGCTTTGTCCATCATCTGCTCTCTAGTCTGTTGCGCCTCGACCAGCTGATGTATCCTCTTGATCATGTCATCAAGCTCTTCCTGGCAGTCCTGAAAGAATTTATCCACAGGCAGGGCAAGCTGAGGAGGAAAGACAGTTTCAGTTCCATAAACAAGCTGGAAAGGAGAGAGACCCAACGACCTCTTCGTTGTCACTCTATCAGCCCACAAAGCGAATTTGAGCTTTGAATCCCATGTTTTCGTGTTGTCCTCTAATAGCCTTTTGATGATCTTTATCAGGATTTTGTTAGAGGACTCTGCCAGTCCATTTCCTTGGGGGTAGTAGGGGGTAGAGTGGATCAATGCAAT
Organism: Picea engelmannii; assembly: GCA_009831015.1. Lineage (NCBI taxonomy): Eukaryota > Viridiplantae > Streptophyta > Pinopsida > Pinales > Pinaceae > Picea > Picea engelmannii. Next base: position 331,131 of record ML786105.1, read on the forward strand.
CCCGAATTGCTCACAAAACTTGATCAGTGGTTCAGCCTTAAAGGATGCAGCATTGTCAGTGATGATTCTGGTTGGGCAACCAAACCTTGCCATAATATCTTCAAGAAAACCAATGATCACCTTGTGAGAAGTGCTCCTTGTGTGGATGGCTTCTATCCATTTGGTAAAATAATCTGTTTCATTTAAGATCCACATGTGATGACCACTTGAAGGAGGGTGAATCTCCCCAATAAAATCTAGGCCCCACTACTGAAAGGGACCTGAAGCTACTACAGGCTTAAGTGGCAGAGACTTGAGTTGTTGCTTCCCAAAGAATTTCTGGCATTTGATGCAAGCCCTGATTTTCGTACAGACATCAGTGAATAGAGTAGGCCAGTAGTACCCAACCCTAAGAATTTTGTAGGCCGTCGTTTTCCAGAAATGATGTCCCCCACATAGGCTATCATGGAAATCAAATATAATTTTTTGAGCTTCCTCTGGGTCTAAACATCTCAGAAGCATTCCTAGAGGGTCCTTCCAATACAGAACCTAGTCAATAAGGCAATATCTGATTGTTTTGAGATTTAAAGCTCTTGTCTTACTCCTTCCCATATCGTCAGGGGGCCTTAATTCTTGCAGAAAATATATAATATCTTTATACCAAGTGCATTCTGCCAATAGAGAGTTGTCCTGAGGATTTTTATCAGATGCTTCAGCCTGTTGATTTCCTGAACAGGTGTTGATGAAGTTAACCCCCAGAGATTTATAATTAGATTCAACCAATATCTTGGCTAAACCTTGGCCTTTAACTAGTTTGGTGGGTTTTATTTCCAAGTCAAATTCAAGTATTTTGGCAATCCACTTGCTCCTTCTCCTGTCTGTTAGCGACATTTCTTGCACAGGGATGTTTTCCTCTCCGATTTGAGACCCCTGATGTAAACACATAGAGGTGGGATTTTGAAAGCCAGACAGGTGAGATTTATTCAAAGGCCACTGCCATAAACGTCAAGCGAGCCTGATCATGGATGCAAGGAACAGCGAAGGAGATCTAGACCGTCCGCCTGAGAAGGGACGCGTGGCAGGAGATCGATGTCATCGAGAAAGCCCCGACAAGAAAGTGCCCATCAGAGAACGTGAAGCCATCGGAATATCGAGGATCTTGGGGACGAGTAGTTCATGCACTTCAAAAACGCGAACTGCGAAGCCCCGATGGAGATGGTCAAGGGCATATGGTGGTGGTCACTTGGACCAGGGCCTAGTCAAAGGGCTAGCATGGAAGGAGCCATCGAGAATCGGAGATTCACGAGTCTAGAGGACTTGTGAATCATGACATTGTGAATGCCGAAACTCCGATGGAGGGTTTGACTACGGTCACTCAGAGGCAGGTCGTATGGATCAGGTTCCAGCCAGTAGGGGCTAGTTCATTAAGGTGGAGCTCATTGCAAATCGGGTATCGGAGTTTTGAGGAGCAAGCGCCCCTTGTTTTTTGCATTTTGAAATCCCGAACCCCGAATTCTCGATAGCGCTCAGGACCGGGCCCATGGTTCTGATGCATGGTCATAAGTGAGGAGGTCTGAAGTGAGGGGCACCTTCGTTTTCATTTGGCCAAAGGTGCCAAATTAATTCTCAGAAGGGGGGCACTGTGCTCTGCCGACTCTAGCCCGATGAGATTTGGATCCTGGTACCTACTCAGAATGGATAAAGGAGAAAGAGGGTGGGTGAAGCTTCACGTCACCCATTTATTGCAGAGTATGGAGGTCCCGGTTGAAATTTACTCAAGAGGGTCCCTTGTACCGGTTCTCTTCAGGAAAGCCACGCCGAGTCTCCAACTCACCAGGGGAACCTGTACATGTCAGTTAAACATTCAAAGGGCTCAACTACCCCCTGGCACGAGCCATGCTGAATTAAAGGTAGTGTATGACAGAGCAATGTAGGCCAGATTTGATTGAGGCGACACTATCCATTGAAAGTTTTGAGACGCCTCTGCTGGACGAAAGGAAGGGAAGAGTATATGTAGGCATTTTTGCCATTTTGTAAGCATCGATGGTTGAGCAGAGCTCCCTACTGTAATGTTTTAGCAGCTATTCTAGTTTTCAGCTTATGCATCTGTATTTGAGATATCTCGTTTATGACAGACAGTTTTCCTTGTTCCATCTAGTTTTCATCTCATGCTTAGAGAGTTCATGACTAACTGAGTCGCGCGAATTATTACAGTTCTGTTATGATAAATGATTTATTGTTGCATTATTGTATTCTCTGGTTTTTGTATTTAAGTGCAAGAAGACCTTGCATTTGGATGCCTTTTTCTACAGTCTGTTAGGAACCTGTCGTTTGTGACAGACCCTCGCACTCCTTCCATACAAGTCTTCCATCTGTTCACCCTTTATTACACTCACTGTCTGGAGTTTATAAAGACCTCACTCACCCATGCATGTCTGGCCTAGTTTAGAGTTGGAATGATATCGTTTTGAGTTGGCTTCCATTCGGTTACCCCATCTATAAACAAACCGTGACATAAAAACTGATGGGCGTCGGGCTCTGCTCCTGATAGCAATCCAGGAGTGACTTCCGTCACCAACACCGTCTATGTTAGGCTGAATGAGAATGTCCTTTACAGAAGCTGAAGGAACATATGTGATGATCTTCGAATGCAAAACATAGACTCTGAAAGCTTTGATATCTTTCACCAAGGCATAGGCTTGCTTCTCCATGATGTCATATATGATATCTGCATCCCTTAATGCTCTGCTGAAAAAGGAAATAGGTTGCTCAAGCCCTTCATGATTCTTCTGCAATAAAACAGCCTCCACTGTATCAAAAGAAGCAAAGGAAAAAATTAGAAAATCCTTGGAATAATCAGGACTGATCAACATAGGTGCTTCAGTCAATGCTTGCTTGATTTGGTTGAAGGATTCTCTGGGTTAAGCAATCCATTTTACTTCATTTCCCTTCCTGAGCATGGTTGTGATATGCTTCACTAATTCAGCAAAATTGGAAACAAACCTCCTCAGAAAATTAATTTTCCCTAAGAAAGATTGGACCTCTTTCCTAGATCTGGGGAGTGACAAGGTTTGGATTGCTTCCACCTTGCTGGGATCAATTCTCACTCCCTCAGCAGATACTATATGCCCCAGTAATTTTCCCTCCTTCATGGCAAACAACGATTTCTTGGGATTTAAGGAGAGACCAAACCTTCTGCATTTCGAGAAGACCTTTTTTAGATGGCAGCAATGTTCTTTATCAGATATGGAAAACACAGTTATGTCATCCAGATGGATGATCACAAATTTATCCCTTTCTCCAATGAAGTCGATGTCCATGCCTCGTTGGAAGGTGGCCCCTGTGTTCATCAATCCAAAGGGAATTTTGGCATACATGAATGTTCCCCAAGGAGTGGTGAAGGTTGTCTTTTCTCTGTCCTTAGGTAAGACAGAGATCTGATTGTAGCTAGAAAATCCATCAATCATGGAAATCTTGGATGCACCTATCACCCTCTGCAATATGTGTTCCATCTTTGGAAAAGGGTAATTGTCCTTAGAACTTTTGTTCAGATTCCTGAAATCAACATAGAGTCTAATTTCTCCGTTCTTTTTCCTCAAAGGGACTAGGTTGGCCACCCATTCAGAATATCTCAATGGGACAATGATTTGAGCGTCTAGCAACTTCTTTACCTCCCTTTCCATAATAGGCAGCAGCATAGGATTTATTTGTCTTAATTTCTGCCTAAACGGTTTGGCCTCTTCCTTCAATGGAATCATGTGCTCGATGACACCTGTGTCATATGTTCCGAGATCTTCATAGGTCCAGGCAAACACATCGACAAATTATTTTAATAGCTCAGTATACTCGGTTCTCTACTTCCTTGACAGGTTGCTTGATAACTTGACAAACTTTGGATCCTCCTCTGTACCAATGTTGCACTCAGCTACATCTGCATCCCCAGTTGGGCCTTTAATATTTACTGCCACATCGTTCCCATCGAACAATCTTTCTAAAGGAACTAGTGCCTTTGGAATGTGGTTGCTAAGAAGCTAAACAATATGGTGATTAACAATTTTATTTTAAAATGCACCAGCATGAGGGTCACCTTCAGAGTCATGATCCTAATCAATATGTAATGCAGAGAACTCATCAACAAACTCAAGAAATTTTCTAATTTCAAGGTCATCCTTGAACACCTTCAAGCTCTTGATATTATTAGGTACAGAGGGCCTATATCTTACCTCAACATCGTACCTGAGATTAGGTGGCAAAGGGACTCTGAAATGGATCGCTGAAACAACCAGAGATTGAGTCATGACATTCTCTTCTCTTGGAATAAATGAAACATTGAAGGCTAATAAGAAATTGTCAATTAGGTCCCACACCTCATTCCTGTAAGTTTTAATCCTGGGGTGCTTGGCTTGATAAACATTTCTGATCTGTTGGACAATCAACTCAGCATCTCCAAACACTACTATCTCTTCAATTCCCATGTCCTTTGCATCCCTAAAACCCAAAACAAGAGCTTCATATTCTGTCACATTGTTGGTAATTTCAAACTCTAATTTGTATAACAGAGCTATGGTTTCCTTAGCAGGGGAAACAAAAACTACTCCAGCACCAACACCTTCTCTAGAAGAGGTTCCATCAAAGATCGTATTTCACACAGAAGTAATTGGGGGAGGTATTTCAAGACAAGAAATGGGTTGTTTTCTGATTTCAAGAGGAGCTTCAGTAGTATCAGTGAGTTGCAACAAACTAGACCCCAAATCAATGTCGAGTGCAAAGATAGGATGATTGGTGGGGTCTGCTTCATCACTGATAATGTATTCCAACTGAGCCTCTCTGTACAGTCTTCTATGCTCCCCTCCGAACACAGGGATGGTAACATATGTGAGGTCCATTTGCAAAGTTCCCCCAAGTATTTTTATCCAATATCTTGACAAGAGCATGCCAAACTTGGGAGGAACATCAGCCACGACGATATCCATGACCACACTTTTCATGGGCAATTGAAACAAAGTCACGACCAGATCTTTGATGACCCCAATACATTGCACTTTCCTAGAATCAAAAAAATACAAGTCATGATAAGCCTTTGTGATTTCTAATCTGAGTTCTTCCATGACAGTTTTGGGCATGAGATTATGAGATGCCCCTGAGTCCATCAAACAATTGTGCAACACCATATCATGTATATTTAGGGATGTATAGAAGGGAGGGGATGAATCATCTATGTTTTCTATCATGGGACCTAATATGATTGTTGGATTTTCATCTTGCAGATTGATTGAGTCTGTGGGATGATTTGGGGGTTTAGGTAGCAACATCTGAGATAAGCTTCTTTTTAAATCTTCATGCTTGACCAGCTCTGAAAGGGGTACAGGGATTCTGATTTTCTGAATTTCATGCTCAAAATTGAAATAGGAGGGGGGATTTAGAATTTCTCTTACTTCTGGAACAGGATCTTTGGCTACTAGTGAGGGATTCTGAGTTTTCTTTTCTTTTTTGTTGTTCGTTGCATCTTTGGAAGACTTATCTGCTCTGGGAGACTAATAAGGGATGTCATACTTCCCTTCTTTCTTCTTTGACTGAAGGTTGTATTTATAGGGACTACTATTGGCCTCCTCCCCCTTACTCAACTCATTTATTTGGTTATTCATGAGGGACTCCTTGTATGCAGACTAAGTCAAATGGGGAGGTGTCTCCAAGACAATGGATTTCAGGATCAAGCTCTTCTTCCTCTCTCTCTTCATCAACAACGAGGTTATTTTGGAGAGGGGTTTGGATTTTCTGATAATTCCTATCTCTACTTCTGGGTTCTCTCGGAAGTATCTGAGGGGTGTTATTTGGTCTTCTGAATTTTCCTCTATTTTCAACATTTTGGGCATTCTTTTAACCTTGATTCCCCTCACACTTCATCTTCTCCATCTCTCCAGACAGGGATTTCACCATCTTGGTCAATTCATCTACTTGAGGGTAGGATGCAGAAGAACCATAGGTTGAGGCCTCATATCTTCCTCTTCCTCTATCTCTGTCAACTTTGCTTCTAAGTCTGCCAACCGCCAACACATTGGATTCTACTTCCAGGGTTGCAACTTGCATGTGAGCCAAGGAAGTAGCTCTTCCTTCTCTCAACAGGAGGCAAAAAGGGTCAAAAGCACTAGCATAAGTGATTTTGGCAGAGGCTTATGTAGGCTTTATCTCGGCATGGATTTTATTGTACATTTTATTGAATCTTTTGGAGAAGTCAAAGACAGATTCTTCCTCCTTTCTCTTTAAGGACCCAAACTCTATGATATAATACATAAAGTCTTTTTTTATCCCCCCCAACTATCTCAAGAAGACATCGTCTAGAGCCTCAATCCCAGTAATAGATCCAGGGGTCAATCCCCTAAACCATTTTCTAACCTCGCCATCAAGGCTCTCGACAAAGAATCTCATCCAAACATATTTGTTTTCAATATTCAGGTTGTCTGCATAACTGTAGAAGGAAGCAAGGTGTTCTTCAGTAGTTATGTCTTCCTCTCCAATGAATTTGGACATATAATTTAGGTAATATTCGACAGGGAGAGCATTCATGGGTTGAGGTAAGACTAGAGGGGCGTATCTTACAGCCACTATAGCATCCATTTTGTTTCTAGGGTGATTAGCAACCGCCATAGGGATGATTGGTGGAGGAGAACTAGGAGGGGAAGGGGTTCAAGCAGGGGAGATTGGAACTGAATTTCCTGGAGGAAAGGGAAACAACAAAGGATTTGGAGAAAAAGATTCAAGACCGGAGGGAGAAAAGGTTTCTCTTTTTGTAGCAACAGTAACAGTAATAGGAGGAGGGGTGGTAAAGCCTGGGGTAGAAAAATCCTCTGAGGTTCTGGGTCTAAACCACGGTACAACTTCAAGGGAGAGAGGAGTGACAAGGATTTCTCCCTCCAATCCCAAACCAGGGGGGGAAACTCAATAGTAACACTCCCAAAATTTAAAGTTCAGGAAACTCCAACAGATGGTATGATAGGAAAACGAGAAGCAGATATTGGAGTTTCTAAAGGAGGACAGTAAAAATCATCAAAAATACTTGGTTTAGCAGTAGAAGTACCTTCTCGAGGGGCCTTTCTCTTTCTGATAATTTTCTCTGGGTCGGCTTCAGGTGTTGCTAAAGGTAGTTGTGGAGTAGACCTAGTGTGTCTACCTCTAGAAGCCACAGCTGAACCAGTGGAGTCGCCAGTGGATTCACATCAATGGAGTCACCACAATGGAGTCGGCAGTGGATTCCCATTAATGGAGTCACCAAAATGGAGTCACTAGGTGCAAAGTTGCAATCTTTGATGTACTAAGTTTTGATGCACCTTCAGAACTAGTAAGCTTTGTCATTCAATCCTAGGGAAAATCTTCAATTTCATCCCCGGTAACGGCGCCAGAAATGTTAGCACCATAATTCACCTCTAAATTGTAGCAGAGGTAAGCCTGATACTGATCAGTTTGTATGTCACAATGAATAAATTTAAAGGAGGTCTAATGGACGCAGACTCAGGATGGCATCATTCTAACTCAAAAAACTGGGTTGGAAATCACAAGCAGGCGAGGTCTTGGTCTAACTTCAATTAGTAAATTAGTATAGTGGTGAGTAGGGGGAAGAATTTGAGGAGAGTGAAGAGGTTTTCTATGGACATGTGGTATTCCAGCAGCCTAAGGAGGAAAATATTTGAAAACAAGATCTTTTTGAATTCAAATAGCAAAGAAACTGAAAGGAATTACAACGGCACTATAATCAAACATTCATCATAATACAGTCACAATAATTCATGTGAATCAGTTAATCATGAACTCTTTCAGCCTCGGAGGAAAAAAAGGGGGAGAAAGTAAGTTGATTGTCCTTAAACAAAAAATCTCAAATGCATAAATCTAACTAGAGAACCAGAGTGTTCATTAAAACTTTACAATACGGAAGCTTAGCTCAACCATCGACCCTTACAAAATATAAAAATTGAGTATTTATATTCAAAGCAACCTGCTCCCTTTAGAAGCACGCTCTAGTCATTGCCTTCAAGGATTGGCGTCTACATCTTCTTCTGTCAGATGGCACTTGCATTCTTCTGTCAGATGCAAGATCAGATTAGTATGGGTTTCACAAGAAAATCCATGATAGGGGAACTTTCAGCTGACAGTCTACCCTCCATGGCCAGAATTTCCATGCTTTCCATTTATGTGGTGAAATGAGGTTTCAACCACCTTCCCTATTTTCATTAACTACTTTCATTAGGATCAGGACTAGGCCTGACACCCATGAACGTTCCAGGCAAACTCATAATTCCTTTGAGTCAATTATGGCGCTTCGAGGCCACGCAGATCCTTTTTTGTGACTAAATCGGGTGCTTTGATTCTTTTCTCAGCTCCTTTCCCTTTCCCCTACATGACTGTAGTTCGTGACCTCATGCTTATCTCATATGAAAACTCGAGATTTCTCATTTTGGGAGTTTTCACTCCCTTTGACTTCAAATATCCCGATGCTCAAAATCGCGAAATGACCCATCTGGATTAACGATCGGATTTGCCTTGAAATGGGCCGTCATGACTGTCTCCTTGAACAAATTCAATCTACCCAATGATCAGCGGGCACTTTCCTTTTCTTTATGGCCCTGCTTTCATATGACCGTTGGCTATGATCGTAGGCTCAACTCTCAGGCGCGTCGCAATTTCGCGTTTCATGAGTTTGCACTGTGTTCTAGACTTAAATTTCTGAGTCGTGAAATCACGATCGCTCGGATCAGGTGACACGTGTCTCAATGCAATAGACATCCCAGATCATGTCGGCATTTTGGGACCTCAGGCCATCGACACTTCTCACCTCGTCTTTCCCAAAAAGACTTTCACCGCAGTTCGAATCCTGCGCCACGTACCCCTCTAAAATGGATGGTCCAAACCATTTTGCGACTTCGTGTTTCGCGAGTCCTCGTGACTCTTCCCTTTGAATGCTCCATTCTGAGATTTAGTGAAATGTTGATCCTACACCACATGTTCTTCCTAGTGCCAACAACCAGGATTAACCTCGCGATTTCAGACCTCTGGATGACGCTAAACTTCGTGCAACTCTCTGATCCTGATTGCCCGATGGTCACCGATCCGATATGCCTGAGGATCTCCGCCGTTGAAAATTGATCTTGCTCGCTCGCTTGATTTGAGTTTATATCAGACTACTTCGAGTGTTGTGCTTGGTTCTCACGATTGTGGCCTGCGTAGTTTACTTGGATGACTGGTTGAAGACTCGGGCCAACAAAGGCTCAATGACAGAGGTAAAGAGAGAAGTGATCGACCTTAGGGAAAACATAAAATATTATGGCCGACACTTCTCAGGAAATCCGACAAGGGAAAATAGGTCGATCGAACAGATGAGGGAAAACAAAAGAAAACTACAAGCTGAGAGGAAAAACTTACGATCGATTCTGCAAAAGGAGGAGAGACATGCAAAATTTGCAGACTTAGGTAGAAAACACAAACTCCTAAGGCTTTGAAAATTTTATGTGATAACACCCCCCTTGTACATGATGGGTCAAACGACCTCCTCAAGATCCTTTAGGATCTATTGCTCCAAACCTCATGAGCTACTACTCCAAACCTTAGGATAGACACCGCTAGTCCAGTAAATCGATCGATTCCAAGAGATCCCAAAGTTGGGATTCCCTGCACAAAGTATTACTCTCAAGATCATATCAATGAGCCAATGTTCCATTAAAAGTTTCTTCCCCACAATATTGGATGTTAGGAGAGATGGGTTTACTTGCCCTAGTGCTACCTCTAGGATTAGGCATCCATGTTCCTTGGCTCTTGTTACTTTCCAAATGAAATCATCCAATAGCATATTGACCCCTTCACAGTGATGGATGACTCTTATGAGGAGCTTGCTTCTTTGCCCCATCTCTCAGTGTTGTCATCTAGTACCAACATGGCTTGATATCCTCTCTTGTGTTTTGACAATAGACTCACTTGGTTTTAGCCTTTTTCATTCTCATGTACCTTGTACCTCCTCTTTTAGCTAGCTTCTTAAATTTCTATTTTTCTTTGTTAGAATCACTTTAGGAGTTGCTTTCACACTCCTTGTTGGAGTTATTAACTCCTACTTGTCTTATTTTTAATGTGAGATTCTTCATAATCTGGTTTGATAATGTATTGTTTGTTGTAATTTAGAGATTATTCTCTATGTGAGTTGTTTGAGTCTATTATTTAGGAGGTTGTTAGCTAGTTGGTAGTGAGAGAGATTTTTTCCAACTAAGTCTCCTAGTTTGGTGTGTGGTTGAAATATTCTCTCAACCTCTCCTTCTATGTTGGAAATACGTTAGATCTGATAACAACTTGTGAACTCTATATAATAGAGTCACAATCTGTTATAAATAATTCAATTATTCTATAGAGTTTTGTTTGTGTGTAATAATGTCTCATCTCTCATATTTTATCTCTCCCATTATGTACTTACAATGGATGTAATTTTTAGTGCCATTGACATACTTATTTTGATCATTTGTTGGACAATAAAAAAACTATGTTATCTTGTCTTATTAAAAGTAGCCCAATGTTCCTCCATAAAAGCAAGAGACCTATCAGATGAATAGTATTCCAAATCTCTTTACCATGAACTATGATCATCAAATTGTCCACAAAAATTCTCTTTCCAGTGAAGCAGGTTTAATGACATAGTTGAATACCCTCTATCTATTCAATCATAAAAAAATTGAGTCATGCTGCCATAAGAGATCATTTATTTCCTCATCCTTGCAACAAACCACATAAAGATAGTTTGACCATCTTGAGTTATGCAACTTGGCTTTCACAATTAGACTTTGATTTTCCATCCAACCTAGCACCCGAGATTTAAAAGAAGATATAACTTTCCAAATGGACTAACAACATTTGGCCCACCCATAATATGTCTCGTAGTCCCCATCTTGTATTAAGTATATCCACAAATGATGGGGCTTGTTTTAATACTCTTGCACTATTTTTAGGTGTCATAATTGAAGAAGGGCATATAGTAGCTCCATTTCCAGTCCAGATATTTGGAAGAGATAGCAAGTATTGTTTAAGGCATTATGTTGCCAAGCTTATACAAGACTAGTAGCAAGAACTATGTTGTCATATGAAAATGCAATGTTAGAAACACTCTTGCGGCGAGAAGGCTTGGAGCATTGTAGATGGAAAGGAATTGAGGGCGAATGATGTGGATGAAGAAGCAACTTGTCATGACAAATATGGGGAATCTCTTGTAGTATGGTAGTCCTACATGACATCATACCATGTGGAAGGCTCAAAAAACTCTCAAGAAGAAAGAAGCATGTTTTATGCTAAAGGGTTTGTGCAAGACATATAATGAAATTGAGTCTTTCTATATAAGAAACCAATTGTATAGCTTGAAGATGGTAAAAGGTAATCAACTTATTGTTGTGGGTGAATAGATAGAAAATAAGGATATTGTCTATATAACCCTAGCACATTGCCTTGGTTTTTTCAAGTGTTTGTAACAAGTCTTGTCTATATAACCCTAGCACATTGCCTTGGTTTTTTCAAGTGTTTGTAACCAATCTTGGCTTATAAATGAGAGTTATGCCCTTGAGATTTAATGAGCTAGGATGAGTTATCTTTCAGGAGGAGCAAAGGAATAAGTTCTTTGAGGATGGAGCGGATTTTGAACATGTCATTACAACAAAGCATAAGGGAAAAGGAAGGCAAAGTTTTAATCAAAAAAGAAAGATGATAGGAAGTAAAAGACAATAAAATTTTGGCTTGAAGATTCAAAGAAGGTGAACTTCAATCTAGGTAACAAAGGCAAGCAATATTGTTGTGGAAAACTTGGTCATTGTAAGATGGAATGCAAAAAGTAGCACAATTTTCCTTGTTCAAAGCTTGAAAGGCATTCCATTGATTATGTTGAAAATGAGTATGAAAACAATACTGATAGTGAAGAATAAAGGAGAGATTATAGACTCTTTATTACTTCACTAGTGGCCAAAAATATGTCTTGAAATAAATTCAAATATGAGTGTGTAGATGTTCACGGTTAGTCATAATGTTGCTTGAGCTTTCTAGAGATAAACTGTGTATAAAAATTTAAAACATTCAATGTTTCGAGTGGAAACTCCACCCATAATCAAGGATTCAAATAATTACATTGAAAATGAGTACGGCATGAGTGTCATACTCTTATGTTGCGGACCAAGATATTTGTGTGAATGATGAGTCCAAAGATGTCACTTATGTTGAGGACCAAGATATTTGTGTGAATGATGAGTCCAAAGATGTCAGTGTAGGCTTCGAGTGAGCTCCCTTTGATGGCCATTGCAGACACAAAAATTGAATCTACTGCCCTCGCACATAAACAATTTTGTAGAGTTGTACACATATGTTAGCAAAATCAAAGGAAAGGGAAAAAGAGATGTCACATAAATCCTTGTGTGTGTAAGGAAAGTGGGAGACAAGTACCTAATTTCAAACTCAGGTCATGTTTAGAGAAATCATATTTTTCTTGAAAAATGAAATTTGTTATAGATCGTCGCAAAAAAACAATGCTTAATATAGATCATGGCAACATACAAAAAACAACTCTAGCAAGACATTAATGCCCAAATTTGCAACAAAAATTTTAAATGTCAAGAAAAAATGTAAGATTACACTAACATGGTAGAGAAAATGTGAATATTAGGCTAGCATGGTAGAGAATGTTTACAAATTTTGAAAGAAATTTGCAGAACATTAGCATATGTGGTGGAATGGGTTTAAAAGAAATTGCATACATGAAAAAGGCCAATAGGTAGAAGTGCCTAGAAGAGGTAGAGATGCTATGATGAGTGCAAACATGTGAAGACTAAAATTGTAGTCTTCCAAATGTG
>ML786105.1:372392-426347 GCA_009831015.1 Picea engelmannii
CTATTTTTAAGGTCACCACCAAGCTAGACACCAATTTGGTGTATGAGACCCCCTATACCCAATGATTTTGTTGGTAAAATCTATGGAAGTATACATACCCTATCGCCCTCTTGATTTGAACATGTGACTTCGAGGAATTACAAATTCTTAATATATATAATTTTTATGTTAAGTATTATATTGAATCTTTTTCATATGTACAAATATTTATTTTATTTTAGTTTAAATTTTTATTTAGCTAATAAATAATATTATTATTGTTATTTTTATAAATAAGTAAGTCTATTATATTAGTTGGTATCATATTAGTTGGTATCGCACAAATTTACATTGTAGGTCAAAATTTCTAGTTGGAAGACCCAACTAGATATATTGAACAAATTGTAACAACATACGGCCAATATCGTTTTGGTATTTATTAGTATTAAGCAAAAGACTATATTAAAAATCTCGGTTCTGGACCTTAATGACACTAGAATCTTTATGGCCTGGTTTAGAGCTCTAATTTTCCAAAGTAGAGCACAAGGAAATTGTTTTTTTTTTCCATTTTGTATGTATGATTGTTTTAATTTGTTTTACCATTCGTTGTTTTAAAAAAAAATCATTTTTATATTTATTTTTTCATTTTGTATGTTTTAATTTGTTTAAAAATATATATTGTTTTAAAAAGTTTTTATTTTTATTATTTCAAAAAATATATTATTATTATTATTATTATTTATTGGATTGTTTTTTAAAGATTTTTTTAAAACTTTTTAGAAAATTTATAATTTTTTAAAAGAAAAATAACAGAGATAATGATTAAATATTTTAAAATATGTTTATTTAATTATTTATTTTAAATTATTTTAAATATTTTATTTTAAAAATATGCTTTTTTTCTAGTTTTATTATTTTATCCTCTTCGTTATTTATTTTTCACCTTATTTTTATTTTTATTTTTTAATAACTTAATTTACAACTAATACCAATTTCTCCCCTTAGACATACTTCATTTTCCATTATAGATGTAAAACCAAGACTTTGGCATGTGCGGCTTTGGTTTATATATGCTTTGTTTTCATATTTAAGTGATAAAACAAGATACAATCTAAGGATATAAATTTATTCACTCTACCGTAATTCAATAAGATACCTCTCATTTCTTTTTCATTATAAAAAATGTTTGTACGATGATTAACTTACTCCATTTTACTATCATTCGACTTTTCATTACATTGAAGGTGTTTTTTAAGGGCAGGGACCTTGGGGAATATTTTATTGTCATGTATTGAACGCTACCATTTGTCCTATTTAAGTGTAGGAACCTTGAGAATCTTTTATCATCTGTTGAGAGCATATTTAATGCTACATTTGTTCTATTTTTTTCAAGGGAGCAGATGTATCTAGTTTTTTCTTTACCATCCTAAACTTAGTAGCACCAGAAGTTAGTGTCAGTGGCAGGATGAAATCATTGGGTGCCAGATTCGTCGTCGTTTTCCACGAAGTGAGACTTTGACTATAGAAGATATTCATCCTTGTAAGCCATGTTTCTATCGAATTTTAGAATCTCTCCCATACAAAAATGCAATTACCACTCTCCATCAAAACCTGATCATCAGAGTTCAGAATTAACTCCTGGGAATTCGTGCTCCAATGATTTCCCATCTCCCAGACAGAGGCATTGTCAGAATCCATCATTGTAAAATGATAAGAAGTTATAAAAAGAAACTCGTGGATGTTGAAATCAAGATCAACTACTTGCTAATAGTTGATGTTGCTTCCCAAAATATCAATTAAAATTCACCAATACCTGAAAGCCAATTGAATACAAATACAAATGATATGAAATTTTATAGGATTTGAGAAACATGTGTGTTTGTATAAAGTGACGCAAGATGAAACTATTGAGACCGAATTTTGAAAAATCAATAAATGGGAATAATGATTGGCTTAGGTTTTAAGGAAAAGGATTCATGTGGGATGTGGGGAGGAGTCCTCACATTTTTGTGAATTGCTTGATGATTTGATTGAAAAGATCTCGACATGGTTGCCAGTGGGATATTTCTCTAGATTCTTCACTGTGTGCAAAGAATTAAACACATTGTTTTCGTCAACCAAATTTATTACTACACAAAGGGATGAGGGAACCTCCTAACAAAAATCCATTGTTGTTGGTAGGTGTTATGGACTACGATCAAGATTGTTCTACATACTCCTTCAAGAAAAATTGGAAGAGCTCACGTTTATGTTTTTAATTTTAAATTAAAAATGAAAATTCTCTTATCATTGTTGTTAATATAAAAATAAAATTGGATGAGATTTATGGTAAAAGAGAATGTTGGAGAGAACTGGTGAGTCCCACATTGCTAAGAGATCGAATCATTTCCTCATCTCATAATCCCTCCTTGACACTCCCCTCCGACTTCGACAATGGGTTTCATATAGGGGAGATTCAAACCATGGTCCCATTCTTCGTGATCTTGCTCCCTCTTCCCCTAAACCTCCTACCCCTATTAAAATGAACTCTACTTGGCTCGAGGACCCCTCTTTTATGACTCTCCTAAGAGAAACTTGGATCCCCTACAACTCAACTCATCCTAAATCCCCCCTCTTCAGTTTCTGGAAAACTAAAAAAAGGTAAAAAAATATTCCTCAGTCTTGGGGGGAAGAAAAACAAAAGAAATAGTTTAAGTCCCTCCTCGAGATGGAAAGGAAAATTCAAGTCTAGCATGGTTGTGGAACATTCTCTCTAATATCAGCGATGCAGAGAAATGAACTCAAAATTCTAGAACATGACTGCAACAAAATCCTCCTTGATAGGGAGAAATAATGGAGACTCAAAAGCATAGCCCTTTGGCTCCAAGCAAGGGATGAAAACACAAAATTCTTTCACAACTTTGCAAACCGAAGGAAATATATAAACATGATCTGGTCCATCGACATACCAAATGATTCCTCGATGATGCAAAACTTACAGTCTGTAACAAAAATATTTAGTTACAGATTTTTTCTCTGTCTTCAGAATACATAGAGGAATTCATAAAGTAAATGACAAATAATAGGAAATCTGTAATTTTATTAAAACTTGGAACAAAGGATTTTGTTTCGAACTGGACTGTACATTGCAGGCTTACAATCTTGTTGATACAGTACCATAAATGTGAATCGATTCCACCATGGTTACATTCATTGCTTTTGATTATAGTTGTAGAGTCTAGATGGGATGACTTCACCTCTGAACATTGGCGCCATACCTCTTTGTTTCCCCAAATCCACCAGCGTTTTTTTTTTCTTTTTCTTTAATGTCAACCCACGGTATTCACCAACCACATTGAATCGATCTTCCCTCTCTTTAAAATCTCGTCCCCCTATCAAGATCTATTTGCCTTCCATTGCTAAGGAGAACAATTACCAAAACCGTTTGGGCAGTTCACCTCCTTCTTGGCGTTAATAGTCTTCCTTTTGGGCACCATACCTCATCCTATTCATGACTGAGACTCAACATGTGTTAATGCCAACATGGAAAGTCAAAAAATGTTGTCACAACTTCATCATAGGAGAAAATGTAACATTTTCGTGAAATTCACATTCTACAAAAGTTTTAGCATAAGTTTCAGCATGTGTAATAGCATGAGCCAATAAAAAGGTGACTATCAAAAGTATAAGAAATTGGACCAACAACAAGAAAGCATGGTCCTTATTTAACTTATTATCTACATTGTCGAATTGAAATATTTTTGGGTGATGCGTATTTCCCGATCCCAAGGATGATCTTGCATCAGAAACCCTTGGTAAGAAAAACATGAGCCCCAACTCATGTGCCAATTACTGTTGAGGTGAAGAACTCTTGAAGCATGAGAGATGATATTTAGTCACCCATGATGCATCCTCTACCCCTTGATTCTTCCACTTGATTAAATATTCCATGTATTCCTTCCAACGAGTCTTCTTACCAACTCTTGTAGAAAGAAGTTCTTCAATCTTCTCCTCTGACTTAATTGGTAGATGTTTTCCCATTCGTTGAGGGTACCTTCATCTGCCCTTTTATTCCCTTCATGAAACTCATAGAGGTCAACAACATTGAAAGTAGGAGATATGTCAAACTTCTCCGGAAGTTCCAACTGATATGCATTATCAAAGATCTTTTTCAGGATTCGACATGGACCTATCTTCTTGTATTTGAGTTTATTATATGTACGCCTAGGAAATTGTTCCTTCCTCAAGTGAGCCATGAACATCTCACCCTATTGGAATACCTTCTGTCTTCTATGTTGATCAACTCTTTTCTTGTAACTGTCATTGTTGATCTGTAATTTCTTCTTAACTTGTTCTTGTAGATCATGTATATTGTTCGCAAAATCATTTGCATCAACACTCTTCTTTTCTTCTAAATATGGAAATGCAATAAAATCTACCACACCTCTTAGTGATCTTCCATAAACAACTTGGAATGGACTCTTCCCCATAGATCTATTCATCGAATCATTATATGCAAACTCAGCTTGGGATAATGCAAATCCCATTGACTAGAATTCTCTCCACTTAAACTTCTCACCAATTTTCCTAGACTCTTGTTCACTACTTCGGTCTCACCATCCGTTTGAGGATGATATGCCAAATTGTATAACAAATCCAAGCCTAACATTTTCCAGACTGTCCAAAAATATCCAAGAAATCTAGTATCACGATTTGAAGTAATACTCCGTGGAAGTCCATGGAATCTAACTAGCTCCTTGAAAATCAATGAAGCTACCTCACTAGCATCACTAGTCTTTTTACATGCTATTAAGTGTGCCATTTTTGAAAATCTATCCACAACTACCATTGTTGAATCATGTTTCCTCTGGGTCATAGGAAACCCTAAGACAAAATCCATATCAATATCCTCCGAAGGTCCTATGGGTATTATCAATGGAGTATAAAGTCTCATGTTCTGACTTTTTCCTTTGGCTAGTTGACATATCCTACAACCTTCAACAAAATTTCAGACATCTTTATTAATGCTGGGCCAAAAGTATCTCTCCTTCACCAATGTTGTGGTCTTATCAATCCAAAAATGTTCTCCTAAACCAGCACTATGCAATTCTTTAATAAGGTTCATCCATATGGAACTTCTTGGAATACACAACTGATGATTTTTAAACAAAAAATCCTCTTGGATATGGTAATCTAAATATGGTGTTTTACTTAAACTCCAAGGCTCTTTGCATGCCTTCCAAGCTTAAGAAAAATCAACATCTTCTTCATACAATGTCTTCATGCAATTCAAAATCACCACTTCTACTGACATAGTATGGAGTAACATTTTTCTTCGACTCAATGCATCAGCTACCTTATTAGACTTCTCAGATCTATGATTCATCACAAAAGAATAACTTAATATTCTTAGTATGCTTTTGATTAAATTCTACCCACTTATTATGATTTTGATTCAACTTACCTTGACTGTTAATGTACTGCAGAGCTTTGTGGTCTGTGAATAAAACAAACTCTTTCGGCAATAGATAATGTCGCCATTTCTTGAAAGCTTGCATGAGAGCATAAAATTCATGATCGTAAACAAAGTACTTCTTCTTAGACTTGTTTAAATTCTCACTAAAAAATTCAATGGGTCTACCCTCTTGACTTAGAACTGCTCCAATTGTTGTTCCACTAGCATCACAATCAACCTGAAACACTTTGTTAAAACATGGTAATGCTAATATTGGTTGCATTGTTACTTTCTTCTTCAATTCATTAAATGATTTCTTTGTTGTTGCAGTCCACTGGAATATTCACTTCTTCATACATTATGTAATAGGTGCACATACTTGGCTAAAGTTCCTAATGAATTTCCGGTAGAAGCCTGCCAATCCACAAAAAATCCTCACATCAAATGTGCATCTTGGTGGTGGCCATTCAAGGATAGCATTCACTTTCTCAGGATCCATTTTCAGTCCTTCTTTTGAAACCACGAAACCCAAGTACACCAATTCTTGTTGCATGAATGTACACTTATTCATATTTATCAAGAGTTTCTCTTCTTTCAAACATTGTAACACTTATTTCACATGCTCAACATGTTATGTTCTACTCTTGCTAAAAATCAGTATATCATCCAAATATACAACTACAAACTTACCCAGAAATGGCTTCAGGACGTTGTTCATCAATCTCATAAATGTGTTGGGTGCATTTGTTAATCGAAACAACATCACTAACCATTCAAATAGTCCATCTTTTGTCTTGAATGCAATCTTCCATTCGTCACCCTCTCTGATTCAAATATGGTGATAACCACTCTTTAAATTGATCTTAGTAAAGTATTCCACGCCACTCAGGAAATCCATAAGGTCATCCATTCTTGGAAATGGGAATCGATACTTGATAGTGATCTTGTTTATGGCACATGAATCAATACACATTTTCCATTCCCCTATCTTCTTAGGCATCAACACTACTGGTATTGTGAAAGGTCTCAAGCTCTCACGAATCAATCCTCAGTCAAGAAATTCTTGCACTTGTTGATTCACCTCTTCACTCTCTGATGGAGTCATTCAATGAGGTGTTTTATTTTAAAAATTCAATCCTAGGATCATATCAATCTGGTGTGATATACTACATAAAGGAGGTAAAAATGTGGGTAATTCCTCTACAACAATTTCTTTAAAATCTTCCAACATACATTGGATCTCTACTGGTACAAAACTTCTTTTTTCATCCTCTTGAACCTTCTTTGACAATAAAACTAAACAATATTTACTTTGTTTCTACTCCTTCAAGAACTCCTTGGCCGAACACAACATAATGTGGTTGTTACTGTTGTTCATGTATTTAATGCAACTACTATTGTTACTCCCACCATCTTCACGCATTGGTGTCAACTTATAACGTTTTCCATTTTGAGTAAATTCATACGAATTTTCTTTGCCATCATGGAACACCTTCTAGTCAAACATCCACGATCTTCCAAGCAAAATATGACACACATCCATTTCTACTACGTCACATAACACTTGTTCTTTAAAATCTCCAATCTGAAATTTTAACAAACATTGTTCAGTCATAGTCACCTGCTAGCCTTTCTGCAACCATGAAACTTGATAAGGATTAGGATGTGGTTCACATTTCAAATTTATTTTCCTCTTGACCTCAGTAGAAATCAAGTTTCCTGTACTTCCTCCATTAATAATCAAGTTACAACATTTTCCTTCAACTTTGCATCTGGTCTTAAACACTATTTTCCTCTGTTCAGGTTATTCTATTAACTTATGTTTTGGTTTAAGTAAAATTATTCAAAAACTCAAGTTCTCACCTTGTTCGTGTGGAAGCACAACCACATCTTCTCCAACCATCGATGCATCACCTGCCATGGTAACCTGCATTCTAGCATCACCTCTTTTACTAGGACCTTTCTTTTCTGGTCATTTTGAGGCTTTGTGACCTTCAACTCCACATCTATAACAAATAATTACAAACTTTCTCTTTCCTCTTCTGAATCCTCTGCTTCTAGTAGATTCATTTCCTCTAGTACTTTGACTACTTGTCGACTCCTCTTATTTGTCATTTATTCTAGCAGTGCTTTCTCTTCCTCTTCCTCATGGACCTCTTCCCCTTAACTTTTGTTGGGTCTTCCTCTTGACTTTCTCCTCCACCTTCAGGGAAACTTGGTAAGATTCATCCACAGTACAAAAATAATGCGTACTCATCTCATCCTGATTGTATACTTCAGTCCATTCATGTATCTATCCACACGTTGATACTATCGATCCTTAATAGCATATCTGAGTGACAGTCTGGAGAACTCTATAGTGTACTCCCGCACAGGAGTATCTTTTTTCCTCAGATTTTGCACTTGTCTACATAGATTCTACTGGTAATCCACATGTAAGAACTTTTCTTTGATTTTACTCACCATATTCTTCCAAGTCTTGATCTTTTCCTTTCTATTATCAACTCTATCTTTATGTAACATGTCCCACCAAAGGGCAGCATGCCATTTCAAATTTGTGATAGTGAATTGAACCCGATTTGGATAAAAAGCATTCTCATATTCAAAATACCTCTCGATCTCTCTTATCCAATCTATAAGAGTTTCATATTTCAAGCTTCTATCATAGCACGAAACCTCAACTTTCGCACTTCCTCTATTACTCAGATAGGATATCAAATGCTCTGTTGGGTCTACATCCTCATTCTTTTGTTCAATCTCACTCTCAACTTTAGATTCAAAATCTGCTTCAGCATCTCCATCTCTTTTGTGTTCTAATTCCTCTATTCTTCTCTGTAACTCTCCAAGTTATTGATTTTCTACACCTCCATGTGATGCTCCTCTCATTCTGGGTGACATTCTCCCACGTATCCCGGTAGTTTGAATCCTAACTACCATCCATAGCCTCAATCCATATGTTAATACACCTACTTGTTCCTCAACACTTAGAATGTTGATACACCACCAAACTCAAGGTATTCTCTAACCCACTTATAGGAACAAGCACACAATCATCCACAAAGTGAAACTTGATATGATACCACATGATGCAGAACTTACAAGATGTAACAAAAATATTATGTTACAGAGCTGCACTTTTCCTTTAGAATACACAACAAAATTCATAAAGAAAATGACAAATAATAGGAAATCTGTAATTTTATTAAAACTCAGAGCAGAGGATTTTATTTTGAACTGGAATGCACATTACAGGATTACAATATTGTTGATACAGTAGCATAAATGTGAATTGATTCCACCATGGTTACATTTGTTTCTTTTTATTACAATTGTAGAGTTTGGATGGGATGACTTCACCTCTGAACATTGGCACCATACCTATCTCTTTCCCCAAATCTGCTTGCGTTTTTTTTATTAATATTATTATTTATGTCAACCCACGGTATTCACCAACCACACTGAATCAATATTCCCTCTGTTTAAACTCTCGTCCCCCTATAAAGATCGATTCTCCTTCCATTGCTAAGGTGAACAATTACCAAAACTATTTGGGAAGTTCACCTCCTTCTTGACGTTAACAGTTTTCCTTTTGGGTGCCAGACCATTTCCTATTCGTGACTGAGACTCAACACGTGTTAATGCCAACGTGGAAAGTCAACAAATGTTTTCACAAATTCAGCATAGGATAAAATGTAACATTTCAGCAAAATTCACATTCTACATAAGTTTCAACATGTGTAATAGCATGAGCCAATAAAAAGGTGACTATCAAAACTATAAGCAACTGGACCAACAACAAGAAAGCACGGTCCTTATTTGGATTATTATCTACATTGCAGAATTGAAATATTTTTTGGTGATGTGGATTGCTCGAGCCCAAGGATGTTCCTTCATCACTCAATAACCCCCTTTCATGACATTCTAACAGTTGGGACACAACACTATAAATTCCTTTTCAAAGAGGAAAATTAGTCTTCAATTGATGTTATCCTACAAGTTGCATATCTCTTTATGATATTTATTGACCAGGAAGGCAATGATAAACTAATGGTTGAAATATCTATTGAGGAATTCCTAGCAACCCTCCAAAGCTTTCAAAAGGATAAAACCCTAGGGCTTGATGGTCTACTAGTAGAATTTTACCTAAAATGATTCGATTTCATAGGAGAAGATCTACTAGGAGTGGTTGAATACTTGAGGTCTACAATTCAGATCCTTCCTGCCTTCAATGAAACCTTCATTGCTCTTATCCCAAAGGAAGACAACCCTAGATCCTTCGATCAATTTAGGCTAATATCTCTTTGCAACAACATCTACAAGACCATCACAAATCTCATTGCCCAAAGGCTATTGCATTTTCTATCATACAACATCTCCTAGGAACAATTTGGGTTTCTAAAAGGACACTAAATACATGAATCCATTGGTCTCACTTAGGAGGGGTTACATTCCATTCACACAGTCAAGTAGAAAGCGACCACCCTCAAGGTTGAACTTTCAAAATCCTTTGATAGGGTTAGTTGGTTGTACATAAGACTACTTCTCATTTAGGTGGGTTTCAAAAAATCCTTTGTCTCCTAGATAAGGAGTTGCATTATCACTTCCCCTTTCTCTATCCTCATAAATGGCTTAGCTTCCCCCTTCTTCAAGCCTGAAAGAGGAATCTGTCTGGGTTGTCCCCTATCACCCCTTCTCTTCCTCCTAGTAGTTGAAGGACTCAACAGACTGGTACATAAGGCAGTGAAAATGGGAAATCTCAAAGGAATTTCAATAACCCCTCACTTCGCGCTTACACACCTTCTCTTTGTAAATGATATTCTCATTTTTCATCAAGGAAATTTGAGGTTTTTACTACATCTCCGATCTCTTCTAGATATTTTTCGCAAAGCTACTCGGATGCAACTCAATGAGGTTAAAATATTATTTCTTCTCCTGGGGAATGCCAAATGATCATCATCATAGGTCATAAAAATACTTGGCATTCCCCACCTGAGACATGACTCGATATTCAAATACCTGCGATTTCATCTAAAACCAAATGGTTGTGTCAAAAGTGATTGGCTCTCGCTAGTGGAAAAGATAGAGAAAACGATAAACTCATGGTGTAATAGATGGCTCTCCAGGGTAGGCAAATTGGTTCTCTTGAAGTCAGTACTTGAAGATATCTTGGTTTATTGGATCACTCTCACATGGGTACCCAAATGTATCCTCAAAGAAATATGTCAACTCTCATACATATTCCTCTGGTTAGGCTCCAACTCCCAAAATTCAATTTTTCTTGCCCCCTGGAAAAACATCACCACTCCAAAGGAGCTAAGGGGTTGGGGCCTAAAATCATCCACCTCTTCTCACATGCCTTATCAGCCAAAATGTGTGGAGCTTGATTCAAGGAAGTGGAATATAGCCCCGAGTTTTCTAAACAAAATACTTCCCAAGAGAGTCTTTGACTTATTGGATCAGAAATCCAAACAAAAGATTTCAAAATGGTCATATCCTTTGGAAATTCGTACAAAAGGCCTTCCCCCTAATCGGAAAATTCCTCATATGGAAAGTGGAAAATGGTCAAAACTTACTCATTGGAAAGGATCCCTGGATTGATTGGGAAAATCAACACCTTCTCCCTAAACAACTCATTATTGAACTGAATAATCAGGGTTGTTTCTATCTATCCTAGATTTGGGTCAAAAGATTATTCTCTTATGTGGGAAACATATATTGAGACTTTTCATCGATCTTTGGTCCATCTATTTGATCAAGATGGATAATTGATCTTTTCTCCAAATTCGGCTAGATTCTATAGTCCAAAATGGGATTACAAGGCTCTAACACTGGACCATGGGGAGACCCCCCCCGCCCTTGGTGGGGTAAAGTGCTTTGGAAACTCAAATGTCTAACAAATTCAAAGATTTTCATGTGGTTTCTCCTACATAAAAAAGCCCCCACTTGGGACAAGCTGCAGAGGAGGAACTTTATTGGCCCTGATTGATGTAGTCTCTATAAATCTAACAATGAATCCAATCAACACCTCTTCCTATATTTCCTCTACACAAAAGAGGTCTGGAATGAATTCATGCATGCCCTTGGACAAGCCTACACTTTATCTGAAGACACTATTGAAGCAGGCCTGAAGAAATAGATGTCCTCCCCAGTGGTCTCTGAATTTAAAGCGCTTCCTCTCATTACCTCCTGGGGTATATGGCTTTCCCAAAACCACTCCCTTTTTGAAGGAAAACTTCCTCCCCCATCCCATTGTGTCACCCAAAGCATGGCAATTCTCTCCTCATTTCCCCAATCTCACTCCCCTCTTCTCAACATTCCTCAAACCATTACACCCATTCAAAAGGACCTCCCTTCGGATTTCTTCGACGATGCCACTCAAGGACATCCCAAAGTTGGAGGAGCGGGAGGCATTACCTTCATATCTGAGTCCACCTCCTTCTCTTTTGCAATCGGGTTGGGACCAACTACAAACAATTATAGTGAATTTATGGCCCTGAAACTCATACTTCGTCTAGCAAAAGAAAAGGGCATTGACCAACTGCATATTATGGAGACAAGCAACTTATTATAAATTGGATGACAGGGAAAAACTCTTTACAAAACTACACGATTTGGCATTTATACACTGAGATTTAGAGGCTTACAATTTCCTTCTCTCACGTTGACTATTCTCATGTATACATGCATCAGAACCAGGAAGAAAACAAGAGCTCAAAAGATGGAGTGGAGATGGCTAGGGGAATCTAGAAAATCTGGGGAAAAAGCTCAGACCTTGCCTAGAAATATTTTCACGGCCTTGGGCTCCAAATCTAATTAGCACCACATATCTGGATCTATATATTTTTTTGATACTATAATGATTTTAATTATGCCCTATCAAAATCACCAACTAAATAGTTTTTCACAAACTTCTATTTTTTTGGATCCTCTCTTACAAACAATTGGCCTATATAGAATGAACTTTTCTAATAAATATAAAGGAAAATGGTCTACTCAAACCATATCAATGATAACTTCCCATTTTTTTGGTCATACTTTAATGCCCCGTACATCCTTTTTGATATCACAACAACCTCTTGGATACCTCTTAGCATCTACAAATGCAATTTTATTTCATATGTAATAAAATTACAAACTTTTTTTTCTTGGAAAAAAGAAATATAAAAATAAAATTTAACTAGTTAACAATTAAAATAAATAAAACTATTATACATATATATAATATTTAAAAAAAATTAACTTCAATTTCAAAATTTTATTTGATTATAAAATGCTCTCCATACTTGTGGACATATGTAACGAATGAAGCCTTCAAACCCATCAATATTATAAGTTGAAAATAAGTCCTTTCAACTTGTTCAAAAATCTATAATGAATTAATAAAAAAATTGATGCTATAATCTCTCTTTCCCCGATATATATATATATATATATATATATATATATATATATATATATATATATATATATATCACTTTTTCAAAGATTTGGGTGTTTTGGTGTGCTAAGTCCCCAAATACCGATTGAGATTAGATGAGTGCGTCAAGTTAATGTCGAGTGCGGTCAGATGGAGCTATAAAGAACATTATGTCCTCCTCCTCAACGTTTTTTGACTGCTAGTATACTTCTTTTTAGAACTGTTTTCATTTCCATGACTCTCTTGTCTGTCGTTTCCTGAGGCTTCTCTTACTCCTGCCTGTTCGAGAACTGAACCACTAGTATTTGTTTTGTAAGTTGACCTTATCATGTGGGTTGTCTTGTCGTATTAGCCTTCCAACCTTCACTCTTACTCCTGTTTTTTAGCAGTATTAGTTTTTTAATTGATCTACTGTTGATATGGCTCCACCTTCTGGTGCTGACATTTCTGAAGACTTCAGGGTCCTGATGAGCCCATTTGACGAGGTAGGTTGGCAGCAGGCTGGCCTTTTTACTATAGTGGATTCATTAAATAACTCTCTCGTTTCTCTTACTATTCCCTCTAGTATTCCTTTGCCTACCCTTGGCTCTAGAGCTTCTCTAGAAAAACTTTTTACTAATCGCCTCCTTTCTCTTGAGAAGCCTACATGTACTGTACAACAAACTACTCCTCTGTTTGGCTTAAAGGAGTCAAATCTTAGCATTGATAAACCTGTTTGTAAGGTTGTTGGATATACAAGGCTTAATAAGGAGCTGAATAATCTCCCTTGTTCACTTACAAAGCTGTCTAACTCTAGGAAGAAGCCTTGGAAGTCCAATAAACGGGTTAGAAAAATGGTATTGGGTTCAGATATCGGATTCGAAGAAACTACTAGACTAGCCTTGTGTGGGCTAGTGGGTCACTTATCCTATCCTTATCTTGTTGTTTTTTCAGTATAGGGTTGGTTAACTAAACTTTGGTTCCCTTTGCTTGGTTATGAGCCGGAGATTCACTATCTTACTAAGGGCTGGTGGGGATCTATCTGCAAGACACCTGAAGATGCAGAAATTTTACTCAATAGGTTTTGGGTATTTGGGGGAAGCACCCTAATGCTTAAACGTTGGAGAGTCGCCTTTGACCAACAAACTAAATACTTCCATCACCGACATCTATGGGTTCTTCTGCCAAGCTTGCCTCTTCATTTGTGGAATGAAGGTGCTCTGAAGGCAATTGGAGATGCTTTGGGTCACTTCATTTCTCTAGATTCTGCTTCTTTGGAAAACACTGTCAGGAAAGTCGAAAAGATCCTAGTGGAGATTGATATCCATGAGGGTCTTCATGAGGATTTGATGATTGAATGGAGAGGTCGAACTATTACCTAGAAGCTGGACTATTTGGGAGTTCCTTTCCACTGTAATTGGTGTCGTCAAGCTGGTCACCTACGTCGCGATTGCAAAGGGAAACAACTAGATGAGAAATCTGAAGACTCTTTTCTCCGGGAGGACCCACCAGCTTATATGGATGAAGAAGACTCCATTGGCATTGATTCTATCTTCATGGGACTGGGGACAGGACATCAGACAGAAGATGAGACTTCATTTTCAGGTAAATTGAAGCATTTATGTCCGGTGTTTAATTCCTCCTTATCGACTTGTGAAAGAAACACATTGGAAAGTTTTAGCTGGCTACAAACCTCAATCTCGATCCACCCTAGACATGTTGAAGGGCACCATAAGACACCTTTACCAGAGGTATTGAAACAACAAATTTCGGCAGCTAGGACCTCAACTGATTTGAGAACTACATCAACTATTCCACCTCTGCCTGCTTCAATTGACCCTACTTTGTTTCTACCTTCAAGCCTAATAGGTTTTGGGGGTTCTGTTTCTGGTATTTTACCTTCTAGCCCTACTGACATTGATCAAGGATTAGCACCAAGTATCAGAAGACTGGAAGAAGGAGATTCTTCAATAAATACTGTATTGGACTCATTACTTCCCCATCTACAAGGTACTGAAGTGGTTCAACTACCTATTTTTTTGGGAAACTCTTTACATAGCACTTCCATTTCAGCTGAAACTTCCTCTTCTAAACATCTTTTTGGGGTCAAGGGGAAAGATTTTTCCTGGTCTAGGGGACTGGGAGTCGAATTTTCTCCTATAAAAACGTGCAACTCTCGAAAGAAAACAACACAAACCTTACCATCTACTGATGAGTCAGGTCCTTCCTCCACCGATGGTGGGGATCTTAGAGAATTGAAAGCCCTGGCAAGGGCGAAGTAATGATCCTATTATCCCTAAATATAAGAGGGGTTGGAGGTACCCTCAAATCGGCCTCTGTCCGGGGATTCTTGGATCTTACTCGTCCTGATATCCTTTTTTTACAAGAGACATTGGTGGATTCGGTGAGAGCAAGGAGTTTAATTAATGTCTTTTGACCTACTTGGCTTTCTTGTGCTGTCAGTTCCATCGCCACTTCTGGGGGACTATTAGTCTCGTGGGACCCTTGTATTTTTTATTTAACTCCTTTTTTGACTGTAGGTGGTATACTATTAACAGGAAGATGTCTACAAAGAAATCGAGACTTGGCTCTGCTAAATATCTATGGTTCGTGCACAGAGCGCCCCAAGTTTTGGAAGTCACTGGCTGACAGTGGGATCTTTTCTTTAAAGAATTTATTAATTGCAGGTGATTTAAACATTATTCTTACTTCAGATGAAGCTTGGGGAGGTAATCCAGGTTTGGGCTTGAATGATATGTTTTGCAAAGATCTTTTCACCTCTAGAAATCTAGTTGATGTCAAGCCATCCAAAGTGGTTCCTACATGGAGGAATGGGCGTTGTGGCAGGGAAGCGATTACTAGAATACTGGATAGGGTCTTAGTCTCTGAAGATTTATTATCTTCAGATGACATGTACATGAGCTGGGTGGAATTGCCATTTATCTATGATCATGCACCTATCGTCTTCCAAATGAACTTACCTCCTTGCTATAAGGCCCCTCCCTTTAAACTGAATGCACATTGGATGGAGGACCCAACCTTCGTGGATTTAGTTCATGCGGTATGGAAAGATCCAAAATTTCTCTCTGAAAGTGGTAGACAACAAAGGTTGTTGTGGAAGCTTAAAGTCTTAAAATATCACACAAAATCTTGGTATAAAGAGAAACTTAACAGAAATTCTTAAATTCTCTCAACTTTGGAAACAGATATAAAGGAGGCGACCTTCATTTTGGCTACAGATCCTTTAAAACTTGAAAAGGAGAAAACACTTTGTGAATTGGAAGGAGAAAGAAACATAATTTTAAAAGAAGGTGAAGAACGTTGGAGACTTCGTAGTTGGGCTATTTGGCTGGCTAGTGGCGATAATCATTCAATTTTTTTTCATAAATATGCTTCCTATAACAGAACTAGGAAGCACATCTGGGAGATTTCGGATAGTGTTGGGATAAAAGTGACAAAGCAGGAAGATCTAAAGGCTGCTGCAACACAATATTTCAAAAATCTTTATAATGAGCCACCATTCACCCATACAGTTGAATAGTTAAAGGTAATCAAACTCTTTTCACAATTTATTAGTGCTGAGGAGTCTTTTTTGATGTACAGTTCGGTTACACTGGAGGAGATCAAAGATATTATTTTCCACTTTAAGAAAGATAAGAGTCTAGGGCCCGATGGTTGGACGGTGGATTTTTTCACTTATTTTTTTGATTTAGTTGGGGAGGACTTACTTGAAATGGTGGAGGATTCTAGAAGATTAGGCAAAATCATTGGAGGTTTAAATGCTACTTTTCTTTCGTTGATCCCCGAAGGCAAATAAGCCGACTACCTTTGACGATTTTCGTCTGATCTCTCTCTGCAATCTTTGTTACAAGATAATTTCAAAGATCATTGCAAACCGGATAAAACCTTTCCTTTCCAAATTCCTCTCAGTAGAACAACTTGGTTTTCTACAAGGTAGAAGAATACAGGATGTTGTTGGTACTGCTCATGAAAGCCTCCATAGCATCAAGAAGAAAAAGATAAAATCCCTTATCCTCAAGCTAGATCTCATAAAAGCTTACGATTGTATAAATTGGTTGCATCTAAGACTGATTCTTCTTAAGGTTGGTTTTGGTTTACATATGACTAATTGGGTAATGGCTTGTGTCACTACTTCCACCTTTTCCACTCTTATTAATGGTGAGGCTACTGATTTCTTCAGAAGTGGTAGAGGACTTCGTCAAGGATGCCCACTTTCACTGCTACTCTTTATATTGGTAATGGAAGGACTAAGTTTACTTTTGAAACAAAGCACTGATGAAGGGAAGATTACAGGTATAAAGGTGTCTAGATTGCAAAAGATTATACATATTTTGTTTGTAGATGACGTCCTCATTATGACTAAGGCTGAGCTATCTGAATGGAATGAAATTAATAGAATCATTAATCTCTTTTGCAAAGCTTCAGGTTTGGCGGTAAATCAAACAAAGAAAATTGTTCACTTTGATGGGCTATCAGATCAAGATTTGTTACCATTTAAATCTCTCCTTCCCTTTACTTTCAACGATTTATCAGATGGCTTTAAGTACTTAGGATATTTTCTAAAGACAGGGAAGCAAAAGGTGGAGGATTGGGGTTGACTCTTAACAAAATTTTCAAAGAAAATCGGCTTATGGTGCAACCGATGGCTATCAATGGGAGGGAGGTGGATATGTCCTAATCAAATCAGTGTTGGAAGGCCAACCTGTTTACTAGATGTCCTTAGAAGTGTTTACTAGATGTCCTTAAAAGCAATTCCTCTTTCTTTTCTTGGCAAGATTAGAAAATTGATGGCACCGTTTCTTTGGAACGGATTTTCAGATAAAAATTCTTTTCACCTCTGCAGATGGGATTCTCTTACTAAACCAAAGAAAAAAGGAAAGGAAGTTGGGGTTTTCGTCATCTGCCCCATTTCAACCTGGCGCTTAATGCAAGTAATCTTTGGAGGGTCCTTTGGAAGGAAGGCTTTTGGCATAATGTCATCATGGAAAAATATTTCTCAAAAATTACTGTCCTTGATTGGCTCAGATTAGAATCACACAAAAACTGCCACGCTTCTAGATTTTGGTCTAGCCTTTCCAACGCGACTCCGGTCATTTTGCAGTGGCTTGCCTGGCAGTCAGGGTCTGGCCACCAGATTTTAGTTGGCAGGGATAGTATTATAGGGCTAAGGGACAACGCCTTTCTCTCGCTTGAGCTTCTTATATCCTTGAAACAACAGGGTATATACAAGCTTGAATAGGTCTCGATGGGCCAGGATCCTACCTCCAGTATTGAGATATGGAGGAGCGGCAATTCGCTTGGCTTGACTGGTGAATTGGCTTCAGACTGGGAATCATATTTAACAAATCTCAGAGGGGATGGCGTAATGCTCCAAAACGCTACTGAAAAATTAGTGTGGACGGGAGGCGACTCATCAGGAACCTTATCTGTGAGAAATCTCTATTATGCGATTACATCCATCGAGAACCTTCCGATCTGGAGTGGCTAGCGATTAAACCTCTGGAAATGGAATATCTAGCTAAAAAAAAAAATTTCATTTGGGTGGCAGTGAACAATAAAATCCTCACATGGGAAGCGTTAAAGAGGAAAGGGTGGGAAGGGCTAGGGATCTGTTTGATTTGCAAGCAAGGTGGGGAAGATATAAACCACCTGTTCTTACAATGCTCCTCTTCAAAATCGGTTTGGCACCTTTTAACACTTAAGCTACAGATCAAATTGGCCTGGTAAGGAGATTCCTTCTTGGATTGATGGGATGCATGGGCAAAAGACCCCTCTATCTCAAATAGACTGGCAACGATTACTTGCTGGAATTTATGGATCACAAGAAATAAAACTGTCTTCGAGGATAAAACCCCACGTGCGTGGGAGGTAGTTTATAAAATACTTTTCTCCCTTCAGAGTGCGCCTTGTTAAAAAATTAAACAACTGAATAGACAGAGACCGATCCACTGGAAGACGGGTTTTGCCAGTGCACAGTTTGATGGGGCTTCTACTTCAGGTGGGAAAAAATGTGGCACTGGGGTACATACATAATAGATCTTGACTCTTCCAAGTACAGGTGGCTCATCAACTATGGGGAAGGTACAAATAACAAAGCAGAGCTACTGGGGGCATGGACTACGCTCATCCTAGCAAAATTTCTAAATATTATGAATATTCATGTAATGGGGGATTCAATGGTTGTCATCGAGTGGCTGAAGCAAAAAAGGGAACTACATTTGATTGTCATTGAACTATGGAAACAAAGAATTATTGAGCTGATAAAGTCCTTTCAGGAGATACATTTTCAGCATGTTTACAGAGACTTCAATGTGGAAGCCGACTTGCTCTCCAAACAGGCTCTCTCGGAGCCGAGAGGGCGATTATCCTACTATAGATGGGATGGAGGGACAACAGACCCTACTTCACATATCAACTTGTTCTAGCGTTTATTAATTTTTGTTTTTAGGAGCACTGCTTGTTAGAAAAACAGGATTGTGGAGCAATAAAATAAAATAAATGCGGAAACAAAACAAAGAAGATACATAATACAATAGAGACACAGATTTATGTGGTTCACCTAGTGTGGGCTACGTTCACCAGAGAAATTTCCAGGTCCTTCCTTTATTATCATCCAGCATATGAAGGGATACAACCTACAGCAAACCCGCTGTAACTTCCTCTTCTTTCTCTCACAATCTCCTATCTCAGAATACAATATTCACCATCAACCATAGCCGCAATACATTTCCCTCATAAAAGAGGGTTGCCTTCTAGGGAAAAAAACCCTAACATAATCTCTACCGTTAGATCTGCGACCTTATAATGAACAGTCCAGATTTACAATGAAATTACAATATACATTTACAAGACAAATTTTCCTTTGGGGGCTTTGCCCCCGAACCCTTGCTTTCCCCCAGCCGGGGGGATAGCCCCCCCGAACCTCGCAAAGGGGGTACCCCCCCCTCTACACTCCCCCGCGTGGAAGAGTGTACATACTTCTGGGGTGTAAATACTTCATGGGGTATAAACATGGCTGAAAGTAAAAGACCTCTGAATCAGGAAGATAATCAGGCTCCACAACCAACACTGCTATTACTCTTTTTCACCCTTTTCTCTTGTTACTGGATTTAGAGTTTTGAAGACAACTGACTTTTCGGAGGTTTAAATCCCAGTTTATTGGTTATGGTAACCATTTCTGTTTCTTTTGCCTCTCATTGTATGGAATCGGATTCCTTAGTATGAGAAGAAACACCTCTCTAATGTATTAAAAACTATATTTTAATATAATTTTGGAGCGAATTTCTTGTTGGAAAAAAAAAGTCCCTGAATACCATGTATTACTACAACTACACATACAATCTTGTAAGTTGAATTGCTATCAATAATAAAGGTATCTAATGCAACATAATTTTGATGTTTTTTTATTATTTTAGATATATAATTAAATAGTTAAATGAATTGAATTTTTTTTTTTAATTTTGATTTTGATTTTGATTTTTATATAATTTATAATTTTAATATATTAATTTCAAAATATTAATTTTTTATAATATTTGTTTTTTTAAATATTAATTTTTTAAAATATTTAGTTTTTAAAATTGAGATATCAAAATTATGAAAATGTGTAAAAGTTTATTTTCAATATTTTAGAATATAACAATAATTTTTAAAGAAAATCAATAATTTTTTTAGTTATTTTTTTAAAGATTCAAAATAAATTAAAAAAAAATAAAAGAAAATCAATAATTTTTTTAGTTATTTTTTTAAAGATTCAAAATAAATTAAAAAAAAATAAATTAAATAATTCTTTAGAATATTTCTAAAAGTTTGATAAACCAAAATGAATCAACAATCATGATTATTATAAAATTGAGTTTATATAAAAGATAAGTCTTAAGTTAAAAAAAATTCACTTGAATATAAGTAAAATGTATTATTCTACTATAAGTATGGCTGTTATATGAATTATACATCATATATAAAAAAATCATATTTAGAATCTCAGTGAAGCATGATTATTAATAGTTTTTATTATTATGAGATTTTCTTTTTATTATATCTAATAGTTGTACTAAAGTGTAATCAATATCGAAGAAGATTGGTGATTCACGCATTTTTTTTGGTTTAGTTGAAGTATACTTATTGTGTTGCAATGTTCATATTGAGTTTGAATCCTTTTAGTTCTCATTGACATAGTCAAACTTGATCAAGAGTGTGTCAAGCTGATTTGGTCATATTTGAGCACAATTGGTGTGCATAAACCATAGATAATTCAAGATGGTTCTAGAATGTGGACCTTAGGAGCTTCATGAAACCAATAAAAAATTCTCCTTTACGTGGGTTTAATGTCTAGGATTTGGATGGATTAAGCTATAGTTTAGATTGGACATATCTTTGAGCTAATGGATTGGTGATTGATCATGGATAGAGTTTTTTTCTTATACAAAAGAATGTTCAAATTGCACCTTTTATGTTCACTTGTCTAATTTGTTTTTGGATATTTGTATATAGGAGCAATTATTTGTGAAGACAAAAATTAGAATACATGTCTTTGAATATGATTTGCATGCCATTGAATGATGCAGAGTGGTTTGTTTTTGAAATTTTACAGTCAAAGAAGATTACTTTTAACGTTCAAAGAAAACAATAACTAAGTTAATTCCTAGAAATTTCCAAGAAACACTTTCATGCATACTTTTGTAGATTACATTCAACAAACTCATTTGTGTCATAGCTATTCAAAGTTACAACAAAACCTAGTGAAACAATTAACTTCTTTGGACTTCCAATGTTCTCAATATAAATGATTATAAAAAGTTTCAAATAATATAAAAAACTTGATAAAGTGTAAAATGGTACATAATATGTTCTTGTCGGTGGTCACTCATGCTTCATTGGTTGGAAATCCCTAACCCCATACTATAACCATTGGTTGTTGTTGGTGCATATTTTGAATGGAATCTCATATACATTGGGTGCACAACTATCTAGAACAAATTGAAAACTAACATATGTCTTTGCACTTAAAAATGCCATATGTTCTTTCACTTGCCATCATGATGGTATGTTTCAAATCCAATGAGGTCATATTTTAGTACTACCTCCAAGAAGATCCAAGATTTGATATGAGATCAGTTTTCAATCCAATCAAATTCTACATAGGTACCCCCTCCAAGAAGATGCTATCAAATTTATACCACCTCTAATAAAAAAATACATATACATGAGGGAGTCAATATTATGCCTTGTTCATGTGGGGGAGACAATGCTTATACATGAGGGAATCAATCTTATGCACAGTTCATTCATAGGGGAGATAAGGGAATATGCATTGTAGGGATTCATCACATGTTAGTTGATGGTTGGGATGCTAATAAGAGGCAACTAATCCTTACAATACTCGATAGGTATGTTGCATTCTTGCTTCTATGTCATATAGATATCTGACCACCTTCATAGAGAGAAGGTAACATCCAAGCGGACTTGCAACTCATCTAAAGTTATATAGAGTAGAGTAATACTTTGGACCAAAAATTTTAGAGATTATTGCAAAGATTACAGGCCATTATGATTCCAGGAAAATATAAATGATTATAGAGGTTACATATAATGAACAAAGCCACCAAAAGTATCCTCAGGACTTTTATTTTAATCCTTTGAATCAATCAATTATTTAAATCACCAATAATCGCCTACCACTTTTTCCAACAACTCATCCTAGTGGCCACTTGTCAAACCATCTATTAGGACCCTATAATTTATAGGGAAATCAGTATTCTGACTGATATTTATTTTGGGCAAAACGTAGTTTCCTCATGGCGCATAGTGAAAATACAAAGCATTGACATAATATAGTGACAGTGTTATCTCCTAAAATAGCACAGTCAAGTTTGTCAATTTTAGGGGAGGTTATAGGTTTCGGTGGTTTAGGCGAACCTGTAGGCATTCATTAACCACCGAAAACTGGGGCTTTCGGTGGTTAAAAGAGAAAAGCAAAGCTCGATTAACCACCGAAAACACGTAAGCTTGGAAAGGTCAGAGCCCACATTTTCGCATGATCCAGATGTCAATTGGCACAATGATGGAAGGCTAACCACCAAAAGTTAAGGGAAATGGTGATGAAAAGGTGGTATGATTACTCCTGGTATGTTCAATCTAGATTTGATGCGCTGTGGTACCTGTTAAGACTCCACCTGTCATTTCGCATCAAAACTCTACATACACAGAATTTTATGACTGATTTAGTTTCGCCTAACTGTTTTAAAACTTCACGTAGGCCATCCGATTTCAATTTTAAAGCAGTTGCAGTTAATCATTGCCCATTTAATCCGAGTATTTGAAAATCCCTCTGATATCGGGATTATATCCAAACAGATTGTCATTCTTCATTTCTTTTATACAGAAGCCTGAGTCTTTGCAATTTTTATGCCAATTAACTTGTCTCAGATCCGTTTTTCTCCCTAACATTGTGCTGACTGTCTCCCCTATTTGCAGATACAGGCACAGATAAGGTTCAATTCATGAAAAAGGCGGGACCGATGTTGAGGACAAAGTTGGATAGCACCTAGTATCTCGAGGCTCATCCCGAGATATGTGATTTCTTCAAAGAAGAAAGGTGTTTCACCTACTGTGAGAAGCCACAGAGTTTTCACCAACAAGAACAAGATGTTGATGAAGGAGAATACCAAGCTATACAGACAGATCAGGCTCCTAAGATTAAAAATGAAAGATTCACAAACTTCAACTCCAAAGCACCTAGGATTGGAAACCCTAGCAGAGTTAGCCACTACTCTATATGATGAAACAAAACCTTCTACACAAAAAATTGAAGTCTCTGGCACTGTACCTAAAAGACGACCATCACCAAAGTAGCCTTGAACACTCATAGAAGCAGCGAGGTAATTCATTTTTGCAATTTTGAATTTTTGATGAAAGCACAGTTTTCGGTGGTTTAGGCGAACAGGACGACTATTCATTAACCACCGAAAGCAGAGCTTTCGGTGGTTAATACACCCAGATTCTATCTGTGTTAACCACCGAAACCTAAGACAGGTAGTGAAGGTGTATTTTTGCCCAGATCGAAGTTTTTCTCAACCGAATCTCTTGAAAATGATTTCCAAAGATACATATTGAATTATAGTATCAAATCCAAAATCTATATTTGATGCAAAAGAGGGTTGAAGAGGTGTTCAAGATGATTAGGCACCTATTTTTGGGGCACAAAATCAGGTTTTGATCCCAATTTGGGAAATTTGAATTCTATCTTCATCAAGGGATATCAAACAGCCTTGGGAGGCTTGCTACACAGCACAGAGGTTCTAGATGATATGAAGACCATGAAATAAGGAGTTGACCTATTTTCTAGGTTCATCTCCTTTCTTTTTGTAAAACTGTTTTGGCTGTCTATTTTTAGTAAATTCGATCCTTCTTTATAGGATCTCAGTTATTTTGTAAAGGCTATAAAGCCAAGAACTTCAGATGAAGTGAGTGGGGGTTCGACCTGTGAGGTGTGTTTTCTTTTGTTGGACAGTGGGTTTTGCTTTTCCAGGAGGATTTTCTGTAATCTTTAAATGATCAATCAGAAATAAGCAAGCTGTTGACAGGATTCTTGTGTGGAGGTGTTGGTGGTGTTTTCCTTTTCTCTGTTAAGTGTTTTTCTAGTTATCATACCACTTGTTTTAAAATTCTTATTGTCAAAAGATAATAATAGAGAAGAATTTATTGGTGAAATACTCTGCATCTGATCTTTTGGTAATCTTTATGTTTCTCTTCTAAAATCTCAGTTTAGGAATTCTTAAATGCTCCTTTGCTTGACTTTTTCTCCTCTACTTTTTCCTCATTTGACACCATTAAAACTTGATTCAATCCAACATTTCCACTACCTTTCCCTGTGTAAGAGTTTTGTCTAGATCTGAGAGTGAATCATATATTTAAGTGCAGACCCCATTTGCCCAATGGCCCTCTTTGTGGTCCCGAACCAACCATTTAAAAACCCAAAAATCCAATCCCTCATAACTAGCCTAACATCCTATTCCAAACCAAGCTAAATCATACAGAGAGAGCCCTCTCTGAGTCTTGGAGGGATAGATCCAAGAATCCAAGCGGTTGAAACAATTACTTCTGTCAATTTCTCCCTCAGCTTGATAAATTACAGAGTGATAACACCATCTATCCAAATATGCCACAACAATAACCTCCAAATGAACATAGCACCCATTATTCCATGGTCAATGGAACCTATTTGCATTTACAAGTCTTTTTCTAAAACCCTTCCCATTTGACTTTCCAACTCAATGTCAACACCACGTGGAGGGTCTAAATTAGAGTATATGGAGGTGTATTTTTACCAAATCCACCCTTGTAGAAATACCCCGTGCCATTTTCCTATTGGGACAAGATTTGTTGATACATGAAAAGATCTTGTTTTTCCCACTAATTCCTCCCACTACATGTAAATGTGGATTTGCTTATGGTTTTGAGTGAATCATTTCTTCTATATAGGTTGGAATGAAAGGTGGGTACTATTTTTATACTGAATTCTCTCTTTGCTCAATTAGCTATATCAAAATTTCTTGTGAAATTGCTTCTAATATGGAAGACGTGCCATGAATCAAATTTCTCTTTGAATTAAACAATGAGAACACTTACCATTGTTGCACATGCTAATTACCACCATTTTAATTTTCCCCAATAAATTGTCCCAATCTAGCTTCCCTTCTACCACATTTTTGCAAGGTCACACTAAAATTTGAACTTCCTTGATCCAGGTGGATATCGGTGGCCACCCACCTATTCCAACTGACTCAAAATAGTCTTCTGGAAATTTACTATTTTTAGCAGTTTTTCGGTTCCTAAACTTTCAGGGCCATTTTGAGGGCCTAAATAAAGTTTTTTTGGGGATATATCACCTAAATGAAATCCAAAGGCTTTGATTGAGCCCCCAAAATGAATCTCCTCGATGATGCCTTTCCAACGATCTATCGTGCGAACCAAACCAAGATCGTATGCTAAAGTTATGGCCCCAGGAATTTGATACACCACACTACCCAAAGCAGGGTCCACAAAATTGTTGGTTTTTCATCTTCTGGGGTTAGGGTTTTGGATTTTATTTATGTTAAAAATGCCTTTAGAGCCTCATTGTAATAATCATCTTATTGTGAATGTGAGTAGCCATCACATCTCTTCTCAGAGATAAGCTGCCACCATTCTAGCGAGTCTTTCACTCTATATTTCTACAGTTTTGTACATTTCGTTCATTAATAGAAATTGTGTATTACTATATATCTGTGTCTCTTGTTATATATCTGATATATCTCTATTATAGTATTGGCTCTCTTGCAATATCTCTATATATTTCTTTGTTATATCTCCTCTCTCATTTCATGCCGAAAATAATACGGATCAGTGGTATTAGAGCAAGCTGCTCTTGATCGTTTTTCAGTGCATGTCCCTGACGAGGTCTAAGTATATAAAGTTGGGTCCCGATATTGTCTCTCTTGATTAAAATCACTCTCGCACACCTAATAAACCCTCCATGGCAGAAGAAAATAAAAAAGACGGAGCAGAAGATTCTATTAATCTATTGCTTGAGCATGGTCTCACACGACAAAGGGATTAAATGATGGAGAATTTTTCCCACATCCTTCAATGCCTATCGATAAAAACAACGCATATTCATCAAGCGACCACTTTGGAGGCACCTCGCCTTTGAAGGTACAATTTAATTTTTATATTCTTGTATTTGAAGGACATATAGATGCAGATGCCCTAAAAAAAGGTTGAATCTACTAGAAGGTTATTTCTTTGTTCATAATTTCTCCAACAGGGAAAATATCACCTTCGCACTCCTTAAGGATCTCCCCCATGTCAAACATTGGTGGGAAACTTACTAGGAGAAAAGTTCCACAGAGGAGTCTAGAATATATGGGGCCGAACCCACTTGGGATTGTTTCATGGATGCGGTCAAGGAACAATATTACCATGTTGGAAACTATGATGACTAGTACATGAGATGGACCACACCACGTTAAGAGAGGGGCCAAGCAGTGTTAGAGTTCACCAATACCTTCCATACATTTCGCACCAATCTAGGTATCAAAGACTCCAAGCGACATTTGGTTCTAAAATACCGTGGGGATCTACACAGATACATCCAAACCTAAATGGATTTTATGGACATCTCATCACTGGGTGTTGCTTATCAATATGTTGTTAAAATCGAGTAGAAATTTAAGCAACATAAAAAACAAGAATTCGGTTCTGCAAATCCGCAACAACCAAAGTATGATAAAGGCGACCCTAACAAACATCCTCCCGAAAACCCATCCAAGCCACAGGAAAAGAAGATTCATGGGAAGACGAAGAAGGAAACTGGAAAATGGTGTGATTTCCACAAAATCCCATGGAACAACACCGATAAATGTCACTCAAAAAAGTCATTGGTGGCCGAGATAAAAGACAAGGAGTTGAACCTTGATTCATAATTTGATTCAGAAAATACTGGTAGAAGACAGATCATTGACGTAGACCCCACTACTACTGTCGTGACCACAATAATTCAACTAGAAGAACCAACAGATTTTGAAGATGGGGAGTGCCTCTTCCACTCACAGATGTGGGTGAAGGGGACCCTGTTGCATTTCATTGTTGATAGCGGAATCCAGAAGAACCTCATCTCAACAGAGGTCGTTAAACAATTGGGATTGTCGACAAGACCACACCCGCAACCATACAACATCGGGTGGCGCTTCGCCAGGGATGCGATCTCCATGTCATCCATCAGTGTCGATTTTCATATGACATCCATCCCTTCAAGGATGAGGTATTATGTGATGTTTCCCCATTGGATGTATGTGATGTTTTCTTGGGCCAACCATATATGTGGAAGCGCCATGATACTTATGAGTCTTGACCCTGTAGTGTCATTGTTACTCTGGGGGGTCATCTCTATAGGATAACAGAGGTAGTTCCAACTATTGTCCCACCTAAATAGTCCCACAAGGTAGTATCTCATACTACAAAATTTAGCTTCTTCACAGTTTGTTCAAAAGATGAACAAAAGAACACCACTGCAGCCTCAGTCCAAGCACCTTATGTCCAGTAGAAGTAGGTCGAAAATATTGAAGAAAAGTGTAAGGATTACTTCTTAACACAATCATCTCATGTATCTAGTCTGGATAAAAATTTCCAACCCTTCCAGCCACAGGTTTGTGACAACCTTCAATAAGCTAAGCAACGCAACTTCTCTAGCAAGGCAAGCAACTCATCAAGATGCAGATTCAACAAACACTTTTCCCTCTCCCCCGGTCACTCAACGTAATAGAGACCATTGATTCCTAAGGAGGGAGAATTGATCCAGGTGGATATCGGTGGCCATCCACCTATTCCAACTGTCTCAAAATAGTCTTATGGAAATTTACTATTTTCAACAGTTTTTTGGTTCCTAAACTTTAGGGGCCATTTTGAGGGCCTAAATAAAGTTTTTTTTCTTGATCGAGCACCTAATGATATCTGAGAGCTCTTATCATTCCCCCAAAATGAATCTCCTTGACTATACCTTTCCAATGAGATATTGTTCGCCCCAAACAAAAATTGTATGCCAAAGTTACACCCCCGGGAAGTTGATACACCAATCTAGCCAAAACGGGCTCCACAAAACTCTTTGCTTTTCATCTTCCGGGGTTAGCGTTTTGGGTTTTCTTTATGTTAAAAATACCTTTAGATCCTCATTTCAATAATCATCTTCTTGCAAATGTGAGTATCCGTCATATCTCTTCTTATAGATAAGTTGCCACCATTCTAGCGAGTCTTTCACTTTGTATTTCTCCAGTTTTTTACATTTCGCTCATTAATAGAAATTGTGTGTTACTATATATCTATGTCTCTTGTTATATATCCGATATATCTTTTTTATATTATTGTCTCTCTTTCAATATCTCTGTATATTTATGTGTTATATCTCCGCTCTCATTTCGTGTCGAAAATAATCTGGATCATTCCTATAGGAAATATAGTACTTTAACGAGTAAGGACGTAAATAAGATATTCTTTTGTTAGTTTACTCATCTGTGGATCACAATAAACATATTTATTCAATGAAAAATATTTAACCCTAGTAGAAAAGAATACTTGCACAATGGAAACATTCTTTCTTCACCTACTTCATATCCTCATCATAATCATCAATGTTAAAATTTATATCAACATCTACACCTCTAAATTTGATGGTTGCCCTGTCATATGGCTTGCGAAAAATGGAAGAAAATTATTCACATATAAATCCTATACCATATAATTTGAAGTGGAAAGTGTAAAATTTGGCTTTTACTGCAGAGCTTAAAAAACACAAATCACAATCATATACAAGTTTACAATTCAAGCAATCTAAAGGATTTCCATGCAACTACATGGGTGTGTCAAATCCACCTTCAATTTATGACAAGGAAATGCCATTTTAGAATACTTACATTTGATAAATTATTACCCAATAAGAGAAACATTGCAAGAAATATTTTAGTGATGGAAGGGAATAATCATTAAAATGAAAAAACAAGCCATACTTAGTTCTACAAAAGTGTATGAAACGACCCAGTAATGTTGCATGCTTAACAAATATTTAGAATTATAACCAAGAATTAGGGTCTCCTTCCACTTATGTTTGTGTTATATGAAGTAACAACAATAGTAGGAGAACATATTTGTAACATCCCAAGTTTTAATCCCGGTGAATTGTAATGTAATTGTGCAAATATGATATAGGTTGGTGAGCCAATAATGTTTTGGGTCGGAGAGCTCGTACTAATTAGAGGCCAAAGATCCTAGAATTGTAATATGTACATACACTAATTAATAAAAGTACATTGTTGGTTGCGAAATGAGAGGTATGGTAATGTTGGGGGAGCTATGATTACAAAATAGAGGGGGCTAAAGGGGATCCAAGGGAAATCCCATATCGTTTTTCTAAGTTAATGTGTCATTACCATCTAATCCTCCTTTGACTTATTAAACACTTAATCATTGATCCCATGTAATAGGTTGATGGGAGAGCCAACTCATCTAGTTATGACAACATGGATTGAGTGTAATTATCCTTGGGGGAAGAGTGAGAGTTAAGTAAACATGGAGGAAGAAGAAAAATAAATTTGAGTAGGAGAGAGAGGACCATTTTTTACAAGCATATTTTGGGACAATGAGAGGAGAGCTTGGTGCTAGAAAAGAGCACAAGCCATGTTGTGTATGGAAAAAAAACTCTATTGGGTTGAGCTCTATGTTGGAAGTGAAGGTTGTGTGACAGTAATGTAGGTTATGTGCATGTAAGTGCATTTCCTACTAAGGAAATATCCCAAGATCCTTGAGAAGGATGATATGAGCACTCTTGGAATATGTGAGAATTCATGGAGTCTCTAGTGGTGATATTTCCTGACCAACCTTGTGTTGGATCCCTCGAGGGAAGTGGGATAGCCTGAGGGATTGCATGGTAGAGAAGGGGATATCGTTCCTTGGGTTGTGCAGGTTGAGGGGAAAGAGAGCTGGTGGATTGAAATTATTGTTGGAGTTAGAAATATGGGTATTGTTCCATGTGAGGATATTGGCCAACCATGAGAGACACAACCTCCTTATGGAGTTGTAGCCCTAGCTTGGGGTGGCCCACTCTTGAGAGAAATGGAACAATAGATCCTACAATTGGGAAGAATATCCTTTGTATGTAGACAATTGGTGACACTTCATTATAAATATAAGTGATTTGGTCACCGTGTTTAATTATTGTTTAATGATCTATATAATTGTTGTGTTTTGTTCTATATTTTGATGTTTGAATGTTGTTGTGTATGCTTTAATAATTGCATTCACGAATTTAAAAGTCGTTTTTAGTTGCATGAGTTTGTATGAAATGTTGCACGCATGTATCGTAGATTGGTATTAGAGTTATTCTAAGTCATTTTTGTAGTAATGTGGACCAATAAGGGAGTTGGTTACATTACAATATTATGTTCAATCTGGTGTATTATTGATGCTAATTTATTATTAAATATGGACTGCATTGCAATTACCACTCCAAAAGTCTTTTAATCCCTCTATAAGTACTGCATTAACAATTTGTCACCCTTGTTAATTGATTAGTTTTTGCATTACAAGGGAAAACATCGACATATTAACACCATGTGATGTTTATTTGAAGGACAATATAGGTATCTCCACTTGTATGCATCTTGTATTGCAGGTATTCATAGATGTCTAGGAAATAAGATTCACCTTCATTGTGGTTTATGAGAACATTTTATAATGTTGGTTTACACACCATGCCTACACCATAACCCTTAAATATGGAATCAGATCGAGTTGACGATGAAGTAGCCTTGTGATGTGAGAAGACCTTTAGGGTTTCCCACTTAATTTTTTTACCAATAATTTCTTGCTAAGTTGTTGGTAATAGAAAATCCTTTGAGTAAACGGGGTAAACCATTGGTATTGATTACGAAGTTTGATCCCTTCAAGATAATCGAACACATGCT
Organism: Picea engelmannii; assembly: GCA_009831015.1. Taxonomy (NCBI): domain Eukaryota; kingdom Viridiplantae; phylum Streptophyta; class Pinopsida; order Pinales; family Pinaceae; genus Picea; species Picea engelmannii. Next base: position 403,717 of record ML786105.1, read on the forward strand.
CTCTCCAATTTTGAGGGAGAGATGTCACATATAGCTCATGACCTCTTGAGCTAACCCTAAGAACTAAATCATTAGTAATTATATTAAATATTTTTAAGAATTTCAAAGTAAAGTATAAATGTCATATGCGATAAAAAATGTTTTTTCATATATAATTTTACTAGGCCAATAAACCATAGAGTTTTCCCTCCCATGAATGTTAATAAAAAAATTCAAAATCAATAGCCATATGAATATTAATAAAACATTTCAACTTCAATCAAATATCTATGAACCATGATTTTCAATTTCAATAATCTATCCATTGACCATGAATTTCAAGGGGGAAATTAACTAATATCATACTACTTAGGAAAGAAAGTTTATTAGATATCTTTAATCATGGGAATGGTGATTAATTTGTTAATTTACTGTATTATCACATTTTACAAATAATCTATTTCATTGTTTTTGGTACATGTCATTCCCTAGTTTGACATCCTATATTTAATTTGCATCTCTTGAAGCCTTTGGCGCCTTCCCCTCTCTGTTTGGAAAAGAAAATTTTTAGTAGTATTCTACTCCATTGTAAATTTCTTGAGGGATTGTTGGAAAGGGGATGAGTTATTAGTTAAGAAAAATTGTTAGCAGTGGGAAGTGAAGCACCACACCTTCAATGCAATGCCACACACCACAACTATAAAAGGAATGTGCATTGCATCAACATTTTCCTATGAATTCTATGCAAAAATGAAGGATACTACCTATGTTAAAATTTTCATCCTCAATCACTACTCTACCCCTACAATTCCCTTATGCCATAGGGGAGGTCACAAAGTTGTAGTTTCTTCTATGTTTTGAAGACAATTCTATACATTCAATGTTTAATTAGATGATTCAATAGCAAATATCATTGATTTTTGTATCATATGCCTATACATTTATGCACTAGTTTAGTGTTTTCCAAGGTAATTATAGGATGATGGGAGTATTATCTAGGTCTTTTCTATTTTGAGAATATATATGTGATTTATCTTATGAACAATTAATGTAAAATTAGTTCTAACTGATATCAATCACATGGTTTTTCATTTATGATCTAGGTGGATACTGGTGGCCATCCACCTCTTCCACTAATTCGTATTGGTTCCACATCTTGGCAGTTTTCTACAGTTTTTCGGGTCCCAAACTTCCGAGGTCATTTTTAGGCCCCAAATGATGTTTTTTTGGCACGACAACACCCATCATATAGATAAAGGAATATCCTGGGCTATTCAAAATTTGTACTTCTCAGATAGACCCTTTTTATGGGCTACCAAGAACCCCAAACGAAGATTGTATACAAAAGTTACGCCCCTGGGAAGTTAACGTGTCAACTAACCACATCAAGGCTCACAAACTATTTGGCATTTCATCTTCTAGGGTTAGGGTTTTGGATGTTTGGGGTTTTCTCATTGATGTTTGATGTAATTAAAAAGTCCTTTTCAACCTCTTTGTAATCAAATTCCTTAGAATGAGCATAGCCGACACATCTCTTTCTTCAGGGATAAGCTAGCACCATTCTAGCTGGTTTGTGCGCTTTGCATTTTACAATGTTTTGTATTCTATTCAGTAATAAAATCTAAGTTCAAATGTATAACTATGTTTCTTGCATTATTTCTGTGTTCCTTTGTTATATCTCTTCCTTCATTTCATTCTCAACATAATCTATATTAGTGGTATCAAAGTTTTCTGCTCTTTGTTATTTCTTTGTGCATTCCACAACGAGGTCAAGATATTGAGAATTGGGTCTTGAACTTGTTGAGCTTGGGGAAGAACACTCTCATCGACTCAAGAAACCTCCATTGGTAGAAGAAAACAAAGATGACAAATTAGGAAATTCTATCAAACTATTGCTTGAGGAATCCCTAATGCAACAGAGGAATGAGATGATGAATAATTGTGCCCAGATCCTTTGATGACTACACATAGAAATGGAGGCACCTTCAACCAGTATCCACTTCAAAGGTGTGACGCCCTTCAAGGTACAACTTAACTTTCATATTCCTTTATTTGAAGGCTATATAGATGCCAACGCTTTGAAAAAATGGTTAAGTCTGCTAGAGGTTTAATTCTTTGTCCAAATTTTTTCCAACAGTTAAAGAATCACCTTTGTGCTCCTTAAATACCTTCCCCATGTAAAATATTAGTGGGAAACTTACTGTGAGAAACATGTCAGATATGAGTCTGCAATTTTTGGGCCATAACCCACTTGACTGGATTTTTTCGATGCCCTCAAGGAGCAATAATACCCTGTTGAAAAATACGATGACCAATACATGAGATGGACAAATATACATCAAGATAGAGAGCGGGAGGTGCTAGAGTACACCAACATATTCCATACCCTATGCACAAAGTTGGTTATTAAATACTCCAAATGACACATGGTTCTGAAGTATTGTAGTGGCCTGAATAGGTACATCCAAACATATATGGAGTTTCTTGACATCTCTTCACTGGGATCCACTCATTGATATGCTGTCAAGATCGAGGAAAAGTTCAAGAAAAAGAATAAGAAAGATTCCAGTTATGCCAACCCATCCCAGTAGAAGCACTGTAAAGGTGGCCCTAACTCCTAGAACAAAGGGTAGAGCAAGGATGGTCATCCCATGACAACCAGTCCAAGCCACAAGAAAACAAGGGTAATGGGAAGTTGAATAAGGATGATGGAAAGTGGTGTGAGTTCCATAAAATACCTTGGTGAAAAACCATTGAATGTTTCTCCAAATAGTCATTGGTGGTTGAGATGAAAGCCTAGAGTCATATGCCAACTTAGACTATGATTTAGAACTGGATAAGGGAAAAAATATCATTGATTTGGAACCCAGTGTCACCATCACTAACACAAAGGTCCAACCAAAGGAACCATAGGATCCTGAAGAAGGGGAGCGCTTCTTCCACTCACATATGTGGGTGAAGGGGACCCCACTCCATTTCATTGTTGATAGCGTTAACTAGAAGATATTGATATCAATAGAGGTTGTCAAGAGGTTGAAACTAAAAATGGCATTGCACCCTCATCCATACACCATCATTTGTTTCAGCCAGGGATGAGACATCCACATCAGCCAGTAATGCCACTTGCACTAGGGAAACAAGCCCTTCAAAGATGATATATTGTGTGATATTTCTCCGCTTGAATTTTTTGATGATCTTTTAAGAAAACCATATATGTGGAAGCATCATGTTGTTTACAAATCTAGGCCCCATAGTGTTATTATTACTTTGGTAGGTCAACTCTACAGGGTACTAGAGGTAATCCCAACTACTGCGGTCTCTTTGCTCTCCACGAAGTAGTGAAGAAAGGTGATCTCTTAGAATGGGAGATTTGTCCTCTTTATGGTTTGGTCAGAAGGTGAATGCAGGAAGATCATTTCAATCGCCAAAACCTCTATGCAAGGTCTCTCTACATAGAAGAAGCGAGTGGACAAGATAGTATAAGAACACAAATACCCGGGAAAATTTATCCCATGGGCTAATTTTCCATGCTTTTTCCCTAAAAAAGATTCACAAATTTCCATTGATTCTAAAAATGATTCACTCAAATTCTATAGAATAAAATCATTTTACCTTAAAAATACCCCAAATTGTATAGAAACTATATAAAATCCTTAGAAAATTGAATATTTTTACAAAAATATCGCCAAACATTTTATAGTTTGCATATTAAGAATTAGTAAAATTCGCTAAGGTTTCTACACTTTGAGATAAATTTCCATCCTTAAAACTATCCCTAAAAAAGACATATTTGCCTCACCTACGAGGGTGCCTTTGCACTGCCAGGTCAAACACTCAATTTATTTGACACCTAGTGCTCCTCTGCCTAACGACCATGTATATAGGTGCTCTATTATGGAGAATGAAGAAATCAAACATTGGATCCAAGAGCTAATTCTAAAGGGCCACATTAGACCAATCTCTTCACCTTGCGGGAGCCCAATTGTTCTAGTACAAAATAAGGATGGGACATGGAGACTTTGTATTGATTACAGATCCCTGAAAAAKATCATAGTYAAGAATYGGTACCCAATCCCTTGGATTGATGATATTCTAGATCAACTCAAGGGTGCCTGATTTTTCAATAAGATTGATTTGAATTYAGGCTACCACCAGGTGCTGATTGAGAAAACTGATGTATGGAAGACAACCTTCAAGTATAAATAAKGTCTCTTCAAKTGGAGGRTCATGCCTTTCRTCTTGACTAATGCCTCAGCCACATTCATGCAGATTATGGATGATATATTTCGTCCATTCACAAACTCCTTTGTGGTTGTATATCTAGATGAAATCCTCATCTTTAGAAAAATCTGGGAGGAACATTTGGAGCACATCTACCAAGTCTTGGGCACCTTGTGCCAACACAAGTTATATTCCAATTTGGAGAAGTGTTCCTTCAGCACACAGAGAATTCAATATTTGGGATACATCGTGGATGAGTAGGGTGTACATGTCGATCTAGCCAATATCTAAGTCACTCATGATTGGTCGGCCCCAAATACACTGACAGAGCTCCATAGATTCATTGGCATCGCAAAATTCTACTGTGGGTTTGTGTTGGGATTATCTCATATCACTTGGGCCCTAATCCAGGTGACCAAGGGTGGAACCAAGGCCAATTTTGTTTGGGATGCACCAAAACATAAAGCATTCAAGGATTTGAAATTCCACCTCTGCTCGACACTAGTTCTTATTTTTCCAAACCTATAATAGACATTTGAGATTGAGACAAATGCTTCAGATTATACTATTGGTGCAATCCTCACTCAACATGGGAATCTAGTGGACTATCATAATAAAACATTGTCTGATGTTGTTCACAGACACTCCAACTATGACAAAGAGATGTTCTCCATTATGAAGACATGTTGATAGTGGAAGCGTTCCATTCTGGGAAAGGAAATGATCATACACAATAATCCCATGCCTCTACAATTCATGTAGACACAAGGAAAGTTGAAAAATGACTACCATTAAAAGTGGTCCATGTACCTGCAACAATTCCCTTGAATATCAAGTACAAGAATAACAACACCAATCAGGTTCTAGACTTTCTCAGTCAATCCCTGATTGTGGTGTTAACCACAATTCTTATATCCTTTGGGCATGATACCTCCGAGTGACCACAATTATATAACAATGACTCTGACTTTGATGATACCTATCAGACATTGAGCACAGGAAAACTAGTTCTAGACTTTCATCTCCAGGATGGAATACTATGTCATTTGATGCATATCTGTGTTCCTTCAAGTAAGCATGCAAAGATGATTTGGGAAGCTCATTACAGTCAGACGACATGACACTTTGGCATGGAAAAAACAATGGTAGTACTACAAAAGAATTTTTATTGCCAGAAGCTTTGACAAGATGTTAGAAAGTATATAAGATCCTACACTTCATGTACCATTGCCAATCCCATTATTAATAAATAGGGTCTATACACTCCTCTACCTACTCTTGATAGGCATTGGGAGTCCATCTCCATGGGTTACATGTCTGGTCTACCTTCAACCAAGAATGGTAATGATTGTGTCTTCATGGTCATTGATCGATTCTCTAATATGAAAATTTTGACACCCTACAAGACGATTATCATAGTCGAGGCCACTGCAAAGCTCTTCTTTGAGTGTGTTTGGGTTCATTTTTGGCTCCCACTTACCATTATTTCAAATCGATATAGTAGGTTCCTGAGTACTTGATGTTCCATCATGTGGTTGATGATGGACACCAAGATGACCAAATTGACTGCCTTCTATCCACAGACTAATGGACAAACATAGGTAGTCAACATGATGATTGTTCATATCCCGAGGATGTATAATTACAAACATCCATGTAGATGGGATGAGAGACTTCCTTATGTTCAACATAGCTACAACAAATCCCTCTACAACTCTATTGGCCACAACCATTTTCAGGTGTGCTTGGGGTTCCAACAATTCGCCCCCATTAACATAGCTTTTCCCATTGCAGTTGCACAAGAGTAGTCCTCTCATGCTCAGACCGAGGTTGCTCAAGCAACCCGTTTTTTTTTATGAATCCAACACATCCAACAAAAATTTCATGATATTTTGCAGAAAGCCAATGATAAGTACAAGCATTGTCACAATCAACATCGGGTACCACACAAGATTCAGGTGGGAGATAAGGTATGGTTGCATTTACAGAAAGAGCACCTCACAGGACCCCATCAGAAGCTTTGTCCACTTTGATACGGGCCTTACACCATCACCAAGGTTGTAGGTGAGAATGATTTTAAATTAATTATTCCCCCTTTCTTTGGCTTTCACCTTGTATTTAATGTGGAACTGCTTCGACCATATTTTCCATCTCTCCTGGACACTTCGTATGTGGCCAAGAATTTAACCCCTATAGAATTAAATCCCAATTGCATTGAACATGCGACAATTGATCATATCATGAACACCAAGATGAATGGTACTCGCCAGTATAACATCCAATCTACTCGGTTGTTAAAGCAAGGTAGTTTCTTCACTAGGGCAAGTGCCTCACCGGGAGTCAGATTCAACAGAATTTTCCCCATCTGATGGAGGAACTTGATGCAATAGGGATCATTTCTTCCTAAGGCAGGAGGACTGATCCAGGTGGATATTGTGTAGATTTTAACCTTGTAAAATATTTTACTACAAACAAATTTTCAATAAAAGAACAAAAAAGATACAATGGAAAATACACACATTACACAAAGATTTTTCCCCTAGAAACCCAAACTGGGAAAACCAACATATTCTATATTAATTCATAGTGGTACATTGTTTACAATAAAATATACATATAGGAGCCAATGACATCCAAAAACCTAACCTAATGAACTAGATTAGTCAACAACCCTAATTCCTTAACCGAAAATACAAAACAATTGACAAAAATGATGTGTCGAAAAACCGCCCAATAATGGACATGAAAATCAAGACGACACAAAAAATGAGGAAAAAATGTGACACTTTTCCCGAGGCAATTTTTTTTTTATCAGGGGCACTACACCCAAGCCTCCTCATAGGGGGGCTATTGCCCCCTTGTGGCCCCCCAAGGGGGGGCCTAGCGTCTCTCCGTCAAACCCCCATGCACACTCGGTGCAATGTAGAAAACACTATAGCTAGTCATGCAAAGAATATAACACATACCCAACATTCTCCCACTTGTTGTTTTCTTTGCATACATGGGGTTACAGGGTTACATAGTCAACAATCCAAGGCAACAATGCCCATGGATCCTCTACACCAAGAGAAATTCTTAGTTCTCACATATTTTTTTAATGAATCCGCAACATTCTTCAAAGTGTCCACCTTCATCAGCAACACTTTCTTTTCTTCAACCATGTCTCTCACAAAGTGATATTGAATATCAATATGCTTTGTCTTTGAATGATAAGCCCGGTTCTTTTCTAGAAAAATTGCACTCTGACTGTCACAATATATCCTTACATCTTGTTGTACCAACCCAATACCTTAACATAATCTTTGCAACCATATTGCTTCCTTACTTGCATGAGTGGATGCTATGTATTCAACTTCTGTAGTTGAAAGTGCCACTATAGTTTATATTTTTCTCATCCAATTGATTGCTCCTCCAAATAGGTTAAACACATACCCGCTTGCATATCTCTTATGATCCATATCTCCAGCCCAGTCTGCATCCACAAATCCATGTATGTCCAACACTCTGTCCAATCCTGGTCTTCCTTGCTAGCACAATCCATAGCTAACAGTGCCACACAAATACATGAAAACCATTTTTACTGATGTCCAATGCTCCTTCCCTGGGTTTGACATATACCTGCTCAAAACCCCCACTACATGTGCAATGTTTAGTCTAGTATAGACCATTGCATAAATCAAACTTCCAACTACACTCACATATGGAACATGAGACATGTACTCCTCCTCTTCATGTGTCTTGGGACACTGATCCGCAGATAACTTTACACCAAAAGGAATAGGGACCTTGACCAGTTTACATTCCTGCATATTAAACCTCTGCAATATTGTCTCAACATGTTTTCGCTGATTTAACCAGAGTTTCCTCTTTTTCCAATCTCTTTTAATTTCCATGCCCAAAATGAAATTTGAAGCACCGATATCCTTCATGTCAAATTTAGAGGACCACTGAGTGTTCACATGATGGATAATCTCCTTGTTGTTTCCTATCAACAACATGTCATCCACATACAAGACCAAATAAATCAAATGATCACCAATTAATTCAAAATACACACAGTGATCCTCTTTGCTTCTTGTGAAGCCAAGTCCCAGCATATAAGTATCAAATTTTTTATACCACATCCTTAGTGATTGTTTTAAACCATACAATGAATTTTTCAGCTTGCATACCAGCTCCTTCTTTCCCTTCACAACAATTCCCTCTTCCTGCTTCATATAGATTTCTTCTTCTAGATCCCCATTTAGGAATGTTGTCTTCACATCCATCTATTCTACTTCAAAATCAAATGTAGCAAAAACAAAAAACAAAAAATCTTATAGAAGTTAACTTGGCAACAGGAAAAATAATCTCACCAAAATCAATTCCCTCAACCTGGGGATAACCCTTTGCTACTAACTGAGCTTTGTATTTCTCCCCTTTTCCTTCTGCATTCAACTTCTTTTTGAATACTCATTTTCTTCCAATGGGTTTTCTTCCAGTCAACAACTCCACTAGATCCCAAGCCTCATTCTTATCCAAGGCTTCCATTTCTTCATCCATGGACTTTTTCCAGAGCTTTTGATCCGGATTTTATGAGCAGAATGAAATGAATACATATTATTAACAGGTGATTAACACAAAATAACAGAAATACAGTAAAATTGGTTTTCTATTCAATAAAGAAATAAGCTAGAAACTGTAAAATGCAGCGGAAACAAGCTTGCTGGAATGGTGGTGGCTTATCTCTGAGAAGAGATGTGATGGTTGTGCTCATTTGCAAGAAGATGATTACAATGAGGCTCTGAAGGCCTTTTTACAATAAACAAGAATGCCAAAAAACCCTAGACATCCAAAAACCTAACCCTAGGAGATGAAGCACCAAAAGTCATGTGGGCCCCATTTGGGTAAGTCAGTACATCAAATTCCCGACATCATAACTTTTGCATACAATCTCTGTCCGGAAGTTCAGGACCCAAAAAACTGCTAAAAATAGTAAATTATCAAAATTGCTAGAAAGTTGTTTTGCGCCAGTTGGAAAAGGTGGGTGTCCACTGATATCCACCTGGATCAATCCTCCCTCCTTAGGAAGCAATGGTCTCCATTGCATTGATTTCCCCCATCAGATGAGGAAATTTCTGCTGAATTTGGCCCCAGCTGAGCCACTTCCCTTGGTGCAGGAGATGCCCTGCTTTCATGACTCGATAAAGATGGATCCTTTGTTGTCGAGTTCCCTTGATATGTGTGTCCAAAATTTGATCACTGGATTCTTGTTGTTTGCAGTCGATGTTGGGCTCTGTTGGTGTCAGTTGTTCTGCTATGTTTGAGGTGTCCAATAATGGTGAGAAATAAGGCCGAAGGAGGTCCACGTTGAACACTGGGTGCAGGCCAAGGAAAGGAGGAATGTTGAGCTCAAAAGCATTATCCCCCACAGCCTTGGTGATAGTGTATGACCCATAACGAAGTGGGTGAAGCTTCCGATGGGGTCCTGTAAGGTGTTCTTTCTGCAAGTGCAACCAAACTTTGTCACCCACCTGAAACTTATGTGGCACTCGATGTTGATCATGGCGTTGTTTTCATTTGTCATTGGACTTTTGTAGGATATCTAAACCTGTTGGTGGATGTGTTGGATCTGCTCAATGAACTAGGTGGCTTTTTCAGCTTCATTTGGAGCATGAGATGAGTCGGTTGAGGTGACCACAAGGGGAAGTACAACATCTATGGTACCCAATGGTTGGAATCCCAACCCCACCTGAAAGGGGTTGTGGCCAGTTGAGCTATGCAAGGCTTGGTTGTAGCTATGTTGGACATAGGGAAGGCTCTCATCCCATGTGCGGGGTTCTTTGAATTATACATGTGGAGGATATGCACAATCATTCGATTTACAACCTCGGTTTGGCCATCTGTCTGGGGGTGGAAGGCCATGGATTTGTTGAGATTGGTGTCCAGCAATGACTAGAGGCTCGACCAGAATGTGCTGAGAAATTGACTATCCCAATCTGAGACAATGGTTTGTGGGATTCCAAAATGTACCCAGACTCGTTCAAAGAAGAGCTTGGTAGTGGCCTCTACTGTGATGCTCTTCTTGTGGGCAACCAGAATCGCCATCTTAGAAAAGCGATCAACAACCACAAAAACACAGTCATTTCCCCGCTTGGTGGACAGGAGGCCCGACATGTAGTCCATTGAGATGGATTCCCATGGCCTGTCAGGAGTAGGAAGAGGGGTGTACATGCCCTATTTCTTAGTGGTCGGTCTGGCAATAGCACAAGCAGTGCAGGACCTGATATACTTGTTGACCTCCTATCAAAGTTTCAGCTGGTAAAAATGTTTATGTAGCATCGCCACTGTCTTTTTGACACCGAAGTTTCCTGCCACCCGACTGTAGTGGGCTTCCTAGATTAGCTTCGCTTGCTCTCTTGATGGAACAAAGATATGGCCCAGATGACACAACAACCCATCCTGAAGATGGAAAATATTGACAACTACGTTTGCACCCAAATTTTGGTAGGTGGTGGCGAAGTCAGGGTCTGTCTCATAGAGTTGGGGCCATCTAGAGGTCTCATGGCCACAAGAGTCTAGAACCGTGGTGAGTGCCACGACTGGTGGTCTGCTGAGGCAATCAACGACACGATTGGTGCTTCCTATTTTATACTTGATGTTGAGGTGGAATTGTTGCAAGTATGTGGATCACTTTTGATGGCAGTCATTCTGCAATTTTCCTTGTGTCTGCATGAACTTCAATGGCTTATGATCAGTGTGGATGATTGTCTCCTTCCCAAAAATGTAATGTCTCCACTGGCGACAGGCTTCCACAATGGAGTACATTTATTTGTCGTAAGTAGGGTACTTATGGACAATATCTGACAGTGTCTCACTATGATAGGCCATGGGGTGGTAATGTTGAGTGAGAATGGTGCCCATAGCATAGTCTGAAGCATCTGTCTCGATCTCAAAGGGATGTTGCAGGTCTGGTAGTAAAAGTACTGGGGTTGAGCACAAGCGTTGCTTCAAATCATTGAACGCTTTTTGTTGGGACTGGCCCCACACAAATTTTTCCTTCCCACCACCCCTGTTTATTTGGCTAAGGGCCCATGCAATATGGGAGAATCCCAGCACGAACTTGCGGTAGAAATTGGCAAGGCCCAAGAAGCTCCGAAACGCAGTGAGTGTGGTTGGGGCTGGCCAGTCATAGATGACTTGGATCTTGGCTGGATCCACATGTATGTCATGTTGATCAATGATGTAGCCCAGGTAAGGGACCCTGTCCATGCTGAAGGAGAATTTTTCCAAGTTGGCGTATAGCTTGTGCTGCCACAGGGTGTGCAAAACCTGTTGAATATGCTGCAAGTGTTTGGCCCAAGTCTTGCTGTAAATTAGAATGTCATCCAGATACACCACTACAAAATTATTGGTGAATGGTCGCAGGATATCATCCATCATCCTCATGAAAGTGGCTGGAGCATTTGTCAAACCAAAGGGCATGACCAACCATTCAAAAATACCTTCCTTTGACTTGAAGGCGGTCTTCCATACATCTATCTATTCTATCGGGACCTGGTGGTAGCCAGACTTCAGATCAATCTTACTGAAGTATTTTTCCCCCATAAGTTGATCAAGGAGGTCGTCGATTCGGGGAATCGGGTACCGATTTCTGACTATGATTTTATTTATAGCTCGGTAATCAATACAAAGTCGCCAGGTTCCATCTTTCTTCTATACCAACACGATTGGGCTCCCACAAGGTGATGAGATGGGACGGATGTGCCCCTTGTGGAGCAGTCTTGGATCTATCACTTGATCTCCTCATTCTCTAGCAAAGAGTGACGATAGACTGGCCCATTGGGCAGTGGTGCGTCGGGGGTCAAATCGATGGGGTGCTTGACCTGGCAGTGTAGACGTACCCCTGCAGGTGAGGAGAATATATCCGAGTATTCTTCCACGACCTTATCTACTTGCTTCTGCTATGTGGAGAGGTCGGCTGCAGAGACCCTACATGTGGCTGTGATCTTTCTCTTATTATGAGAGCGAATCATGAAGAAGACACACTTCCCCATTTGAGAGATGACCTTCCTGCATTTCTTATCAGAGATCAAGGAAATAGCACTAGGTGGGACTGCCTCAGGTATCTTGTATAATTTCCTGTTCAAAGTAATAATAACACTATGAGGCCTAGACTCATATACAACATGACGTTTCCATAAATGAGGTTGGCCCAAAAGAACATCACAAACTTCGAGAGGAGAAACATCACACAATACCTCATCTTTGAAGGGCTTGATGTCGTATGACAGTCGACACTGTTGGTTGACGCGGAGATCGCTTCCTTGGCGGAGCCATCCAATGGTGTAGGGTTGTGGGTGCGACGTTGTTGGCAAGGCCAGCCACTTGATGACCTATGTTGAGATGAGGTTCTTCTGGCTACCACTATCAATGATGAAGTGCAACGGGGTGACTTTTACCCACATCTGTGAATGGAAGAGGCGCTCTCCTTCTTCTGGCTCGTCTGGTTCACTAGGCTGGAGCTTGGTGGTAGAAACCGTGGCACTAGGTTCCAGGTCAATGATCCATCTTCCCCTTTTTGGTTCTATCTTAGAGTTAGAATCCGCATCTGATTCAGAGGCTTTCACTTCGGCCACCAACGACTGCTATGAGTGACAGTCAACAGTGTTATGCCAAGGGCTCTTATGGAAGTTGCACCACTTCCTGGTGTCTTTCTTTTTCTTTTCAGTGTCCTTCTTTGCTTGCGGCTTAGACTGGTTGTCTTGATACTATCCATATTTTCTCTGTCCTTTGTTATGTCGGTTGGGGCCGCCCTTTCCTGGTTTTTTTTGTGAGGGGCTCCCAGGCCCAAATAGCCGTGTCTTTTGTTTAAGCTTCTGCTCGATTTTGATGGCATATCTGTAGATCGCACCTAAGGATGAGATGTCCATAAATTCCATTTCGGTCTAGATGTATCTATGTAGAGAACCATGATACTTGAGCACCAGATGTCACTCCGAATATTTGATACCCAACTTGGTGTGCAAGGTATGGAAGATATTTGTGAAATCTGGCACTGCTTGGTCTCTTTCTTGTTGTAGTGTGGTCCATTTGGTATACAGGTCGTCATAACTTATGACAGGATAGTATTGTTCCTTAATAACATCCCTAAAGGATTCCTAGGTGTCCATGACTAAAAATAATGAGGGTTCCTCTATTTCCTTTTGCTCACAGAACGTTTCTCACCAATCTTTGACATGGGGAACGACTTTGAGGAGTGCAAAAGTAATCTTTTCTCTATTCGAAAAGTTATGGACAGAAAAATACCCTTCTAGTAGATTCAACCACTTGTGTACAACATCTTCATCTATCTGACCTTCAAATATAGGAATATCGAAGTTTATTTGTACCTTGAAGGGGGCGATGCCTCCATTCGAAGAATATGCGTCGCATGTTGGTAGCCACCGAAGAATTTGTGTGAAACTATCCATCATCTCATTCCTCTGTTGTGTGAGGGATTCCTCAATCAACAGTTTGAAAGGATCTCCTGTTCTATCATCTTTCTTTTCTCCTGCCATGAGAGGTCGCTTGGGCGTGCAAGATTTTTTGTCCTCAAGAGAAACAAGCTCGAGACCCAAGTCTTTGTACTCCGACCTCGTTGGGGACATGCATTAAGACGACAAGGAGTAGACTGCTCTGATACCACTGATCCAGATTTTATGAGCAGAACAAAATGAATACAGATTATTAACAGGTTCTTAACACAAAATAACAAAGATACAGTAAAACTGTTTTTCTATTCAATAAAGAAATAAGATGGAAACTATAAAATGCAGCGGAAACAAGCTTGGAATGGTGGTGTCTTATCTCTGAGAAGAGATGTGATGGATGCGCTCATTCACAAGAAGATGATTACAATGAGGCTCTGAAGGCATTTTTACAATAAACAAGAATGCCAAAAAACCCTAGACATCCAAAACCCTAACCCTATGAGATGAAGTGCCAAAAGTCATGTGGGCCCCATTTGGGTAAGTCAGTACATCAACTTCCTGGGGTTGTAACTTTTGCATACGATCTTCGTTTTAGGCGTATGATATACCATTGGAAAGATCTATCTGAGGACTACAAAAGTTACACAAAATTTCATGATGAAATTTTGCAACCGCAACATACCCCAAAAAATGTCGTTTAGGGCCCCAAAACGGCTCCAGAAGTTCAGGACCCAAAAAACTTCTAAAAATAGTAAATTATCAAAATTTCTAGAAAGTTGTTTTGCGCCAGCTGGAAAAGGTGGGTGGTCACCGATATCCACCTAGATTAGCTTTCCATCCTATGAATCCACTACCTCCCCGACAGTTCTAGGATCATCATCATTAATGGACAAAGCAAAATTTGAACAGAATTCAGATGTGTTAGCACTAGAAGTCACCTTTAGATTGGGTTGAAGGTAAGTCCAATACCCATCATTTTATATGTCACGGTTGGTTTTAAAGAGGTCAAATGGGCGCATACTCAATGATAATAACGTTTTAACTCATAAATCTAGACTAGCATGCACAAGCATTTGAGGTATGGAATCAACTTCAGTCAGTAAGTTGGAGTAAGGGTGAATATAGGGAAGACTTTGGTGAGGAGAGTGTAGAGGTATGTCATGGACATCAGGTCTTCCAACAGCCTAAGGAGGAAAAAATTAAACACAAGATCCTCTTGAATTTAAATCTCAAATAACCTCAAAGAAATTATAACAACACTATAATCAAACATCATCATAATACATTTACAACAATTCATGTGAATCAGTCATTCATGAACTCTCTTAGTATCAGAGGAAAATAAGATGGAGCAAGAAATATGACTTAGATTAACCAAGATGTCTCAAAAAAAAATACATAACCAGAGAAACAGTTGTTCTCAATCAAAATATTACAATATCAGGGAGCCTATCTCAACCATTCGACCATAACAAAATATCAAAACTAAGTATATATACTCAAAACTGCTGCAACTACCAGGAGCGTGATCGGACCCCTGCATTCAAAGTTTCCAGTCGGTGCCCACTCTGTCAAACTATGTAGGCCTCCTTATGTCAAATGTTAGACAAGATCAGTTAGGCGTTTTACTGGAAAATCTATCCAGGAGGAAGATTCGGGTGAACAGTCTGCCTTTATGGTTGATCTCTGCAACGATTTCCATTTATGGGGTGAGACAAGGTCTCAACTGTCGACCCCATCTTCAATAAATTATTTCATTGGGATCAGGATGAGGCCTAATGCCCATGAATGTTTCCAGGCAGTGCCCACGACTTCTTCAAGTCAATCCTGACGCCTCGAGGTTCTACAAATCTTCTTTTGTGATCAATACATATGCTTTCGGCCTTTGGGGAAACTCCTCTCCCTCGCTCCATATTCAATGTGACCTAGGGCCATGACCCTATGCAATTGCGTGATTGCGGGCGCAACTAAGGGTGGTTTGAAAGCAAATCGTTTTTGTCCCCGCAATTCACCATGAACCGCCATGCATCCCTTTCCAAAAACCACGATTCTGATTGCGTCCCATCCTTGAAATTTTAAAATGTGCGCACCTTCCGACCCCACAATTGGGTGTGAGCGTTGATCTTGTTATCTGAGATTAGGCTCCCTAATCAACAACCCATCTCTAACACTTTAGATCAACGGATCAGATCTTCCCTCTTCAAATCGACAACTGAGATCCACTTCGGGTCTTCGAGATTTCGGGCTTCGGCCCTTCGGAAGTTTTACACACTTCCCAATTCAAACCTCCCAAAGATTATTTCCCCAAACACTTGGATCGGATGCCACGTGTTCTCTTAAATATCAACGAATCATGCTCACCTCGGGGCTTTATGCTCTGGCATTATACTTTGCATGATTTTGGACTCCCAAATGCCCATGAGCCGCTAATCTGAACTGGTTGATTGGATCTCTGCCATTGAAAGATAAACTTGCCTAGCGCTTGTGTTTCAAGCCCGAAATGGACTATTAGGAAAGCTATGCTTTATGTCTGTGTATGTGGCCAATGCGATCGAGGATTTAGAAAACTGGCTGTGGGATAGGAAAATAGGGAGACCAGGGCACTTTAAACACAGAGGGGGGCAAACTAAAAACAATTTTACAAGCCGAAGGGGAAAAATATTAAGACTTGGTCTGCGAAAAGGAGAGAGACAGGGCAAAATTACAGTCTTAGGTAGAAACCACACATCCACAAGGCTCTGACAACTTCATGTGATAACAGTATGGAGTATACCTTTCTGGTAGCCTTATTTATCGAACCGATCTCCTCAATACTAGAGTATAAGGATCTTCTTCTTTTGTTTCTTGTTCTTCTACAGATTTGGATTCATCATCCTTTAAATCAAACTCTATTTTCTCTGGTTCTTCCTTACTTGGTAGGACTTCTTTTTTTACAACATCCTTCATTTCTCTAAATACCACATCTCGGATATACACAACCTTATTATTTTATGGGTTCCAAAGCTTATAAGCTTTGAGACCATCTTTATACCCAATAAATATACACTTTTCAGCCTTCTTATCTAGCTTACTCTTGTTTTCCCTTGGAAAATGAAAATAGGCCTCACAACCAAATACCTTGATATGTGTGAGAGAAGGTTTCTCACCAATCCATACATCATGTGGAGTATTGTCATCCAGAGCTGATGAGGGTGATTTGTTGACCAGGTAACATGAAGTACCCACTACCTCTACCCAGAATTCTTTCCCTAACCCAACACCACTAAGCATGCACCTTGCTTTTTCCATCAACGTCATTTTCATCCTTTCCATGACTCCATTATGTCGAGCTATATATGAAGTAGTATCCTACCTTTCTATACTGCACTTCTTATAGAATTTTTCAAATTCATTCCCGTAGAACTCTCCACCATTATATGTCCTCAACACCTTAATTGTTTTCTCTATTTGATTCTCAACAAGAGCCTTAAACTCTTTAAACCCATTAAAGACTTCATATTTCTTCCCGAGGAAATATATCCAAGTATTCCTTGAGAATTCATCTATAAATGAGACATAGTACACATATTTTCCCAATGATGGAACTAACACAGGTCCAAACACATCACTGTGAACTAGCTGTAAAATTCCTTCTACCCTCGTTGCACCACAGAGGAATCTTACCCAGTTTTGCTTCCCATATACACAATGTTCACATAAATCAAAATCTGGAGAGCAATTAGACATACCTTTACCGTGTAGTAGTCAAAGACCTTCTCTCCGATATGCCCCAGTCTTTGATGCCACAACATAAACTTTTCTCTAGAGACTTTAGGATTTATTTCTTCTTCAACTCCAATATCAGGAACAATGGAACTATTACACCCATCACTAATAGTTCTTTCTTGCAGCTTATATAGAGTTCCAAACTGAACTCCCTTCAGAAACACCATTACTCCTCGAACCATCCTGTAGGTTTCCTTTTCAAATATTGTTTTTACCCCTGCATCGTCCATTTTGCTTACAAAAATCAAATTTCCGGCCAAAATTAGGATGTGTATAACACTAGGTAGTGTTCAAATCCTTCCATATATGAACATCAACTTGAATTTTCATCGTCCTGTGATTTTGGTTGTCAAGTCATCACCTAGGAAAAAATTACCTCCATCATACTTTTCATATTCACATAACCACTCCCTATGGGGAGTCATATGAAAGGATGCACCTGAGTCTACCAACCATGCCTCATGATCAGCATGTGTTATTGAATAAGCCAAGTACACATCCCCTCCTTCCTTGGAGGTATTTTCTTCTGTAGAAGGAGCTTCTTCAGATCCCTTCTTTTTCTCAATTTTGGATCTACACTGCTTCTTGTAGTGCCCTTCTTTTCCACATCTATAGCATATTGTTACAAAATTTTTGATAGATTTAGATATACCCTTAGACTTAGATCTCCCACTTGAGGACTTAGATATATTTATTTCTTGGGAGTGTCTTCTTGCAAATAATGCATCTTTGCTTTGTCCTTCCATGTTCTTCCGTCTCATCTCCTGTGAAAACAAGGATGAGAACACTTCACCAAACTTCAAGGAAGTTGTATTACTAACTATGGCCACAACCAGACTATCCCACGAGCATGGTAAAGAGAATAGTAAATTGATACACTTATCTTCATATGAAATTTTAATCTCAACAGATACTAACTGACTTACCACAGTATTGAAGGTGCTCAAATTCTATGCCATTGAGTCTTCATCTCTCATGCTCAGGTTATACAACTTCTGTCTCAGGAATAGTTTATTTACGAGGGACTTAGATTGATACAACGTCCCCAAATTATCCCATAAATATTTGGTTGTAGCTTCCTCTGACACATTCAGTAATACTGAATCTGAGAGACACAGTCGTATTGTGCTCTTCGCCTTATGAATCAACTTTTTCCAATCATCTGCTGAAGTTCTTGTAGGTTAAGTACCTAGATCCACCACGATCCAATGATCTCTGTCCACCAACAAATATCCCATATTGATCTTCCACAGCTCAAAAATTTTCCCATTAAATTTCTCGATCTCCATTTTCGAATTGCTCGCCATTTCTTTTCACCTGAAAAATCAATACCACAAATCTCCCACTGTAACAAGTCTTATCACAGTCCTGGGCCAAAACAATTGACCACAAAGGTGTCCCCCTGAAGCCAACAAAGCTCTGATACCAAATGTATATTTTAACCTTGTACAATATTTTATTGCAAACCGATTTTCAATAAAATAATAGAAAAAATATAATGGAAAACACACACATTACACAGATATTTTTCCCTTGGAAACTCAAACCGAGAGAACTAGCATATTCTATATTCATTCATAGTGGTACATTATTTACAATACAATATACATATAGGAGCCAACAACATCCAAAACCCTAACCCAGTGACCTAGATTAGTCAACAACCCTAATTCCTTAACCGGAAATAGAAAACCATCGACAAAAACCATGTGTCTAAAAACCTCCCAACAATGGACATGAAAATCGAGGCGACACAAAAAATGAGCCAAGAATGCGACATGTTTCCTGAGGAAAAATAAATTTATTGGGGTTGTTGCCCCTACGATCCCCCCTCAAACCCACCTACATGCTCGGTGCAATGTAGTAGACACTATAACTAGTCGTGCAAAGAATATAACACATACCCAACATATAGGTGGCCACCCACCTGTTCCACTAATTCAAAATAGTTCCACATCTTGGCAGTTTTTCTACAGTTTTTTGGGTCCCAAACTTTTGGGGTTGTTTTGAGGCCTTAAACAAGGTTTTTTTGACGTGACAAAACCCAACATGTATTTGAAGGCAGGTGTTTGGATATTTGGAATGTGTACTTCTCAACTAGATCTTTCTGATGGGATACCAAGCGCCCCAAACGAATATCATATGCAAAAGTTACGCTGCCATGAAGTTAACATAACCATAATAGGGCCCACAAACCTTTTGGTGTTTCATCTTCTGGGGTTAGGTATTTGGATTTTTAGGGTTTTCTTGTAATGTTCCTGACTTGGCTAGTCTAGGAAACGTTTCTAGTGTGTGTAGGATCAATGGTTTACAAGATATAAATGATCATACAAATAATAAATGCGACAAAGGACTGCAAAGTTTGTATTATGATATCTCTGTGGATTACAAAATGGCAAAATGGGGCTAAATAAACTGACAATACTCGACTAGATCAACAGACAAAGGATCTTAGTCGAAATACAAATAAGCAACTAAAAGATAATACCCGGAATATGGGAGCACTACAGAATCAATGGATGCGGTGAGACTATGGAAGCTCTGACGGTAACTGCTGGAAGTCTAGAAAGTACTCCCTTGGAGCTATACTTCTCGGAATGGCCTGGAAACTATCCCAAATGATGCGCCCTACTCTATTCCTCAGTACTGGTATCTTTCGGACCCCTCTGCTGATGAATCTAGACCCTGGATGGATACCCCTTGGGGAATGTGCCCCTCTTCTTCTGGAAAAATGCATCCTAGTGATTCCACCATTGGAATCGGATGAGATATGTCCCAAAATGACTACCTTGGTCTATTGGAAAATGGGTCAGTAGGGTTTCCCTGAATATGGTCTGATGCTCGCTCTGGAACCCCAAATGTGCCCGCCAAAAGTGTCGCATGTCCAAGTTTGGAAAATGCGTCCCATTTGATTCCTCCATCAAAATATGATGAGGAACCACGAAAAATATGTTCCTTTCCCTCCTCTCAAATGGGTTGGAGGGAAATATCAGAATTCTCCCTGGATGAGATAAGTCGACTAAAAACCCTCTCAGAAGTTGCGCCCTCACTCTGAATGAATGCGCCCTCGCTGTTGAACATTGTGTAACTGCTGCTAAAGAATGATGGAAGACTTGAATGATCTTCCTAGTGACTAGGGTGTGTCTCTCAACACCGAAATCAGATACTGGTGTCTTCCTCCTGGAATCCACTGAACTATCTCTCCTGAGATGCGCCTCTTCTCCTCAATGACAAGTCATAATCTGCATAATAATGAATTAGGTCACTGACCCTTCTTTTATATCTTTCCAAACCCTAAATCATGTTGAAACCCTAATTCAATGTTGACTTCCAAAACCCTAAATCACTACTGAAACCCTAATTCACTGTTGACTTCTATTTTTATCTCATAATGACTTAAAAGTGCTTTTAACCTTTTTAGCTCAATGCCGCTTTCCGAATATAACACTTGTGACTAGAGTGACCTCTAGTAACCCTGTTTACCCCTCTTTTGCCTTGGCTATAGTCTAACAGGGAGGTTTAGACCATTAAGCCTCCTCTCTAGAGATCCTATTTGGAAAGGGACATTACAATCCTCCCTTCCTGAAATTGCTTGTCCTCAAGCAATACCAGTCCAGGGTGCTGCAACACCTGCTCGCTCTCCCAAGTAGCATCCTCTACTAGAAGCCCTCTCCATCTGATCAAACACTCTTTGACGACCCTGCTCCTCAGTTTTCACTCTCAGAACTCCAAAACCTCCTCCGAAACTGTTGACGGGCGAAATTGAACGCCCATCAACTGGAGGAGTGGATCCGATCCGGGGTTGTCTAAATAACCCAATCCGTTTGGAATGATCCACCCCGATGGGTTTAGCGGCTCCGTTGGCCGATCTAAGTCCTAAGAAAACGAAAGAAAACTAAACTGAAGGAACTAATCTAAATGAGAAAAAATCAAACTACAACAAACTATATACAAATCTAAAGCATATATACAATTTACTAACTAATACTATAGAGCAATTGTCCTACTTATTAAATTTTCATCTTATCAATACAATTAAATCACAATCACAAATGTACAGTATTTACAGAATACAAATTTTAATCGAAATTTGCAAAATCATTTGTATTATGACAGCGAAACTATTGTTTTTTATTTTTATAATTTTTTATGAGAGAGAAATAAAAATTATAACTATCTAAGCTGAGCAATTTAAAATAATAATCCTAACTGTAAAACTGAACTAAATATCCATCTAAACTACTGAGAATTCTCGAATTTATTAACTATTAAATAACAAACTGACCTGAAGTAACACTTCCTATTTGTCCTGTGCTCAGTACTCAATTAAGTTGTTCGATGGGAGGAAACCCGCACCAGATTTTCCACAAGCTTCTTGTAAACAGGAAGCATCAATGCTCTTTGAATATGAATGACAGAACAAACAAGACTGTTACACATTATTTTCATCATCCCTATGATCGTTAATGATGTAAACCTATCTATTGCCTTCAGAGGGGTCATAGTGGCCTGAGTTCCTGAAGAGAGAAGGGAGAAGAACTTTTCCTGAGAAAAGAAATTGCTTGTTCCTATGTAAAAACCTTATAAAAAGGAATGTTCGCAGGTTTCTATATAGACAGGATGCGAGAATGACCAATTCTCGTAGGTTGCACTATAGCCAGAGTGCGAACAGTTCGCAGGTTTCTATATAGCTAGGGTGCGAGAATGTCAGCACGTGGGAAAAATGAGTGATTTCTCGAATCTTCTAGAAGGAGAAGCTTCTTTGGTGAGGTGGCATCCGAATGGTTGGGATCTTACTCGCTTTCATGATTTAGTGGGATCATCCTAACCTCCTCACCTTATCTTCTTCAACTTATAAAAGGAGAAGAGTTCTCATGGAGAAAGTTAGCTTTTGTGTAGCTTGGTTGATTTAGCTTGTGGGTTCTTGTTCTTTGGCTTGGAATTATTAGCTTGATTAGAGTGACTTTGAGATTTGCTTTGTTAAGATAGATTGTGAGTAGCTATTAGATCTATGGTTTCAGAATCTTTGGAGCAAGAAGTGTGTGGGGAACGAAGGATAGTTGGAAGGGATCTTATGACATCAAGGCAAAGGTTGTAATCTCTCTTTCATATTTAATAATACAGTAATATATTTCTTTCCCATAAAGTGAGATCTACTTTATTACATAATTCCTTGATCATATGTATAGATTAGCTATTGGATATATTATTTTC
>ML786105.1:474442-505012 GCA_009831015.1 Picea engelmannii
TTAAACTCAGGGGGAGAAGCCCTACCCTTTGCCATTGATGTCAAAGGGGGAGAGAAATTGGGATCATGATGATAGGGGGAGCATGAGTGTTTCCATCAATGACAAAGGGGGAGATTGTTGGAAGATTGGTTGTTGTCATTGATTGTCAACCCTAGTCATGGGTTTTGGACCGCAAGATTGATAAAGGTATTTGGACATGAAGGAAAATGCACATGTATATACAAGACCCATAGATGGATAGTATACATCATGTTGTTTCCAGTGGTATGTGGCACGTCATGTGGATCCTCATGGTTGAGGAGAAATGAATTTTTGAAGATGACAAAGTGAATTGAAGAAGGAAGTACATGTAGGCCCTGAAGATAATTAAAAAAAAGAATTACAAAATAAGAAATTGTCAGGTCGGCCCTAATGTCAAAAGGAAGTGACATAAATGGTATAAATAAATATCATTATACATTCATTTGATACACAAGTCAAATTTGAGAAGAAATCATAAGTAAAGAAAGCCAAATTTCAAGGGAGGATGAAGTGTTTTGGTGATGTGTTCTAAGGTATGTTATTTTCAGGTCATCTTACCATTTTTTCTACAACTTTTTTTTCTAGAATGATTCAGATGGTGAAATTGCTATGGTATTGAGAAGACATATGAAGGTACCTGTGGTACAAATTTCAGCTCTTGATTCACTATAATTATGGAGATACACTCTGTGAAATATAGGGTTTTTGACCAGTCCTGAAGCTAGTCAATAAATAGGTGTTCCGGGTAAAACAATCACAGCTTCTTCATAGAAAATCCAAATGAAGTGGGACAAATTGCATTGGAAAGAGTATGGACTTTAGTTTCTTGTGTGTGAGTTTTAGAATCTCATGTTAAATATTGAGTGCGGGGAATTCTGTGCAAGTTCGGTCTCCTGAATAAACCAAAATTGAACAAGGTCTACCATTCTCTCTATAACTTCTTTTTGGGGAGGATTCAAGGAGTGAAACTTGGAGGAGTTTCAGAGAATACATTGAGCAATATTATCTACAGGATCAAAGTACTCCAAGAATTGAAGAATTGTAGAAATTGAAGAAGTCTCAGGAAGCATTATCAGGTTCTATGTGATGATTGGTCGATGGTGATGATTTAATGTAAAGTTTTATTATCTCTCATATATTCTTGGGTGGAAGGAAGGAGCAAGGATGGAAAGTTCAACTCTCTTTTGATATTAGAGGATTGTATCTTTCTCTTGGAGGTTTATCCCTCCCTTTACATTTGGAAGCTGTAGCTACCTTTGGAAGTCATTACTTCCCTTGAACAATAACTATTGATTATTTCTCATATATTGTGCATGGTGTATTGTGGTGTATTGGTGTAAATCTTATACTATTGTTCATTGCTCATTGGATATAATTGAATGGTTTAAGTATAAGTTGAAAAAGGTTTTAAATTATACTTGATACTAATTCACCCCCCTCTCAGTATCAACACCTTCTCCAAATCAATTACCATGAATATTATGTCACAAGAATGTAGGTTTCATTTTGGCTATGCTCGGTTGAGATATCAACCCAATTTGTCCCCAATGGCTCTAAGGGAGTTTTCACCCAGAAGATTATTAGGAAGGCGAGCCAACATGAGCCACATATGGAATGTTGAGATATTATCTTTTGGATTGAATTCAAGAGACCATCAATATAAATACAAACCCATGGATCCCATGAAATAGGGTATGGAGAAGAAAATCAAGTTGTGATCCTCCTTATTTTGAAAAAAAAAAGCACATAGAATCCTCAACTAAGTGCAAACAAGGATACCTAACCTTAAGTCTTGGGTTCCTAATTCTCTGCTACACATGTGTTTGCATATTTTTGATTGGGCCAAAGGCTTGTGAAATTTCTAACTAGAGTGTGCTTAGACAAGGTGAGAGCACTTATCGTTGGTTATGGGGCTGATAGATCCAACTAAGAAATGACGTCCAAATTTATAAAAAAATTACTCTAAAGAGAGTGAGATCCCTTGGATTGATTCAATGATTTAACCAAAGTCTTGAACACTCAATATTATATTGAAAGCTATAATCCATTGATACTCCTATGAAATTAAGACACTCTCTCCATGACACTGAAGGTAGGTCTCAAACTTCCCAGTGGCACTTGAAAATACCCCTTTGAGATTTTGTTAACAAGCTCGTGGAATAGAGGATGGTTTTATTGACAAATCTAGAAATTCAGAGTTTGGTGACTAGGGTAAACCCTAGATGAGAGTGAGACTTACGACTTGCCGTTTTTTGGATTTATTAATAACTATAACAATCGTATCCATGTAAACCTTCCAAAATACTTTATTACTTTGACCAAACTTATTTTGAAACCTTAAATGTTTTACTCTTTCTAAAATGTTTGGATTAGTTTATATGATTGTTTTTATGATATTGATGTGATTCATTTTTCAATAAATTTTTAAAATTATATAAAAATTATAATCGTAAAAAGATAATCAATATATTTATGTGACTAAATTTGTTGTGATATTTAAGTTAACTTACTGATTGATTTGAAGTAAATGTTTGAAGGCATAAGGCGTAATTATTTTTAATCCTTTTAAATTTATTTATACGATGTTTACATAATCGATTTTCAATCAAATTTTAAATTATATGAAACCCATAGTTGTAAAATCATTTTTCAAAAAACAAAATTGAATTATTGTATGCTTTGATGAAATTTGTTTTAATATCTTTAAACATATTATTATTTTTATATATTTACATTTATTCTTATGATGTTTACATGATTAATCATTTAATGAAACTCTAAATTTATATTTCCTCATCTTTATATATTTTAATAAATATGTTTTTCATTATATTAAAAATATTATACACATTTTACAAAATCTAATAAATATGTTTGTCATTATAAATTCAAATAAATAATGCTTATAATTATGTTTATTCTCTTCAATGAATTAACAATTATCTTTATAAACTATATTACATATGCTTGTTATGTCAAAAGCACTCTTTTAAGGGAACAATTCTTTTTTAAGCTTCATTGTCTATCAAAGAATTATGGGATCAACACTCTTTTAAGGGGACGATTCTTTTATAAGATTCATTGTATGTCAAAGAATTATGGGATCATGCCACATTTCAGGATTCATAACTTTTTCATTATTGATTCATTATTGATTCCCAATCCCAGAGGTATTAATTGGCAACATATCCATGAATTAAGGTCCATTTTCACCTTTCTCCTGTGGGACGTCCATATCCTCGGAACCTGCTTGCAAAGGGTTATTTATCAGCACCATCTTGCATAGGGTTATTTACCGGCACCCTTGGTTACTGGAATCCCCTAAAGAATTGTCCTTGTCATTATCCTCCATGGATCTTGAAGCTTCAAGGTCCATATCAACAGGATCATGATGTGGGTGTTGTGCAACTAGAATTGTGTTGTGTTTTTGCAAAAACATGGAGAGCATTGGTGTCTTTATCCTCCTCATTTTTCTTATGGGTTCTTTGTTATAGCAAATTCATCACATTCTTCCAATGCCAAGCTGCTTCTTTCTCTGGAATCAACCATCGTTGATCCCGAAGGATTTTTAGATAGCTCGTTAGAGACTTATTATTCCCACCATTGTTCCCAGGCAGGTGTCCAATGTGATCACTTTGATCATATTATATTTCTAGATATCTCAAACATGAATCTCCCAGGACAAATTCTACTAGAAATGCCATAGCCTTATCAATCTCATAGTTACAACTAGTTCCTTTGTTGGCCCATTCCCTTACGAGGTCACCAATGCCATAGGCCTCTGTTCATTCAACATATCCAATAAAATATTTGTTGGGTATTTCCCTTCTAACTTCTCTAGATTGAAGTATTTGGAGATCTTATATGTCTACAACAAAAATTTCAAAAGATCATTTCCAATGAACATGACTGGGTTGATGAATATCAGGCATATTCACCTTGAAGGGAACTACTTTTATGATGTCATTTCTGTTGATTTTGGTGGATGGAATGAGCTGGAGTATCTTACAATCTATGGAAATGAACCAAGAGGGAAGATTATGGGAGAACTAGGAAATATTAGTCACCTTGAAGAGATTTATGTGGACTATTACAATGAATTTGATGGTGGAATACCTCCTAAAGTGGGAAGTTGATGAATCTTGTGTGTCTGGATATGTTCATGTATGGATTATCTGGTCTCATTCCTCTGAGGTTCAGTAATCTAGTGAATCTAGATACACTATTTCTACAAGTGAATAGCCTCTCCAACCCAATTTCTCCAAATCTAGGGAACCTCAAGAGCTTTAAATCTATGGACCTTTCAAACAACCAATTTGCAGGAAAAAGAGCAATTTTAACCAACTTTTGATTTGATTTCCTGACACCCATCAACTAGGTGATTAGGGTGAATATTTGAACCTATGTCTCTTTCAAATGTAGACCAAAATTTTCAAAATTCGAAAGTGCCAAATAATGTTCACCTATTTATCATGAATACCCAACAAGTTTTAAAAATTTAGAATTGGTTTTGCAGTTATTCTTCATGCAAGTCCAACCAGGGTGGTTTTACTTTTGAACAAAAGAGAAGAAAAGAAAAAGATGCTAAAAAGAAGGAAGTATCTTGTGTCCATTTTCTCACTGAATATCCCTATGTCTCATATTCGTCCAACATTTTACAAAATATAAAACAGAGGTCATATGCCCAATATATGCCAATTTTCTCCCACATTTTGCAATACCTCACTCCTCTCTATAGTACTACTCCATACTTAATCATTTTTCTCATTTTCCTTATTCTCTCCACACTCCATACTTAGTCTCATTCTCCTTAATCCACTCCTTACTCCATACTTAGTCATTTTAAGTCATTTTCCTTCCTCTCTACTCTCCATACTTTGTCATTTTCCCTCATTCTCCTTCCTCTCTATACTCCATACTTAGTCATTTTTCATGACTGTGGATGCTGATTTGACTGAGTTTTACATGTAATTTTTATCGATTCTTACACTTAGTCTATTTCTTGACTTTTTGAATGCATGATTCCATATTATGATTTTTATACATCACCTAATCTGTAAACACTTAGTTTATTTTCAAATATTATTCATCATTTTATATTCCTGAGTTTTATTCCCCTCCCCCATGCTTTGACATATTGGGACATGTGGTAGTGACATGGACCTATCATATTGGGACACATGGTAGTGACATGGACCTATCATATTTGGACATGTGGAAGTAAAGTGAACCTACCCCTGGGTGACACTTAATGGAGGGTATGTGTTGGACAGAGATGACTTGATAGTGACTTGGCATGATGACTGGGTGATGAGGTGGCAACCAAAAGTTACACTGTGCACAAGCTATGAAGGGTTCCATAGTTCTCTCCATTTCACACACAAATAATATGGGGATACAATTTTCTTATAAACATGACATGAGAACTATTTATGTTGGCCCTTGACCAAGTATTGAGGATCCTTGGTCATTTTTGACCATTTTGGGACTTTGATAGGTTGTCGAAGGAGGAGCGCAATACGAAGTGGAGATCGCGGGATCTTGGCCCCTATTTTAGGGATTTTGGGGTTTTGGGTTTATGTAACAGGTATGGAGATGTCGGCCCATGGGTTTACCCATGTTTAGGCCTATTTTGTAATGTATAAATAGATGTCTAGGTGATGTAAGAGGTGTGTGTGTATGGGAAGTAAGCATCTGTGTGATGTTGTGCTAAGTGCTAAAGTGCTAAGTATGAACTGTAATTACTTTGTGCATATTGTGTGAGGCTTGCAGAGCTAAGTGCAAGTAGTTGTAAGAAACTCTATAAGTCTTTGTGTTGTAACTCAAGGAAGGAGGATCTAGCGAGGTGCGTAGATCTCCTATCCTTTGTGGAGTAAGATCTCAAGGCTCTGTGCATGTAGCTGATTGACCGAAGATAATAAAGAGAAGAAGAGTTAGTGGACATAGCCCTAGGGTGGGGGTGAACCACATATATCCTGTGTTGTCATGCTTTGTGCGATGTATTGATGTGTTTATGTGTTTATTTGCTTAAGTGCTTTGATATAGATGAATGATAGATAGATCTGTTGATTCTTTGTGCTTAATAATATGAATAAGTGCTAGATCTAACCCATGTGAATGTGCTTAGTGCTAGACTATACTAGATCTGGGTGAATACTGTGATGCTATGTGATTAGGGTTTTACGGCGAAGTAGATACTGATTAAACACTGAAGGATAATAATTGTTAAGTGCTATGTTAAGGTACTACAATCACATATCTATTTCCCAACTAAGGCTGCAGACACTAGAGTCCTGCAACTACCCCTGCCTCTACCTCGGGTGAGACTTCATCTGCTTCACAAGTGTTGCTGAAAGGGCCGGTAGTTAGGGTTTTGTTGGTGTGTTGTTGTAGCATTGAACCCTAGGTCTGCCCCTGTACCAACAAATGGTTCTGTTTTCGAGACCTGAAACTATGATTTTTGGGAACTAAGAAAGAAGAAGCTTTGTGCGAAGATCTGACCTGAAACTATGATTGCTGGGAACTGAGAAAGAAGAATCTTTGTGCGAAGATCTGACCTAAAAATATGAAAGCTCCATGCGTAGATCCATCTCCCTAATGTGCGGTAATCTACTTAACCTGTAAAGCTCTGTGCTAAGAAGAGAAATCCGATCTGAAGAAAAAAAGGTAAGATCTTCAAGATTTGTGCTCCGGCAAAGGTAAGGATATTGAAAAAAAAAATCTAGAAGCTTTGTGCTCTGCTGAAAGTAAGATTAGTCAAAAATTTTGTTTCAAGAGTATGGATCTAGGTATGTTTGATAAATTTTGTCCTAGCCTGAAAACTAGGGCACAACTAGAAGAAAAGAGGTTTGATATGAGTAGATCTGATAGAAATAATGAAAGATATGTTATACCTATGCATAGAAAGAATGTTTGGACTAACAAATGGATGCACAATCCTAGAAAGAATTTTTTGTAGGTTAGCTACTGTGATTCTAGTGCGTAGTACAGGAAGGGATGAGGATCATTTAAAAGAAAGAGAGGATTAACTCTTTGTTACAGTTGCAGAAGACCGAGACATCTTGCTAAGGAATGCCCACGTAGAAGACCTAGTTGTCTTTGTTGTAAAGTTGTGGATCATGAAGTTCTGGATTTCCCTAGAATGATTGCTAAGGTTGAAAGAATGAATATGAGCCAAGAAGACCCTGAGGAAGGTCAAGACACTAAGACCATGGAAGAACCCCAGAAATAATCAGAGACTGTATTGCTACAAATAAAAGAAACCCTAAATGACCACATAAACATCAACTTATCAAAGATATTCAAAGAAAAAGAATGCATAGAAGCAAGAATAGGAGACTTCGACATAGACTGTGTTCTGGATGAATAAACACAGGTGAATATCATGACAGAAAGAACTTGGGAAATTTTAGGAAAACCTGTTATGATTCCTTCATTGGGAGGAATAAGATTATTTAGAGGAAAGATGATAACCCTGTGTGGAAGACTTACCCAGATATCTACGAGTGCTCATGGAACTTTGACAGAAGAAGATTTTTGAGGTTGTTAAATTTATTGAGAGCAACGCCCCATTTTCTATGTTACTAGGAAAGCTTTGGATCAAAAAGGATCAAGCCATAAGAAAAGAAGAGGAAATCTTAGAGAAGAAGAAGAAGGAATTAAAATATTTCATGACCAGGAGGATCACACAATTGATCGAGGAACATGAGAACAGGTCAAAGTTATGTATAACTAGAAACTTGGACATCGAAGTTGAAAGGACACACGAGGACTCAAGACACCTATCTATACAGGAAAGAAGAGAACCTACACCAGACATAGAACAAGTATTTCCCTTGAACCCTAGTAAAGACCATCAACAACAGGAAGTTACTATGCCACGAGGAGATAAGAATTAGAATAGAAAGAGGAATAATGAGACGAAGCTCAATGGAAACTAGGCTAGAAAAATAAGCAAGAAGAGATCAAAGATAGAAAAGTTACAGAAATTTCCAGAGGGAACTGCGTAGAAGGAAGGACTCCAGAATTCAAACTTCGCCAGGATATCAATACAACATAGCATGGAACTTCACCATGGCGAAGCTATATAACCATTGGGAATAGTATAACCATTAGACCAATACCTCGAACGGGTAGAAAGGCATTTATGCTCATAAAGCTTGCCATTAGATCATTGGGACCACGCCGTAATAGACAAAACTGAGTTAATGAAGGCTTCTCACCCGTTGGAAAGATCCGTTGCCTAGTCATCTACTTATTCTGTTGAGCCTTGCACTGAGAACACTTTTTCCACCCGTGATTATCTGAGCTCACAGATTAGTTGAATTCGTGCAGTGATCACCGGGCTATCACTGTCCATCCCATCACATTGAGTTTTTTCTCTTCAACCTGAGATAGTCAACCATGAGCGTGTATGTCAGAAGAACTTAGCGCAGTCGAAGAGTCTGTGAAGGAGGTACTCATCGACCTTATGAATGAAAGAGTAATGTATGTGGGTGTACAAGTGTCATTGACGAGAGGATTTCAAGCCTCTCCATCGAGCGTGTAGATCCAGGCCTTCCCGAGTCGTCACAGAAAAGAGAACCAAGCACATAGATGACCTAGAAAATGCGAAGCTAATCCTGACCATCCTACCTGAGTATATCCCACCCTTGGCCGGTGTAGTAAGTTGCAACAGTGTCCTAAGGGACTTTGACTACACTGTCATCACTGCGTATCTCCCAAATGGGATACACACGGTCAGACCACAGCTAGAAAGGATTCCAACCTTGAATATTAGCAACTATAACCTAGGAGACCATAAGAGTTATGGCATGCTCACACCTTATAAATATCTGACCAAGATGAAGATCATCCCTCAGTCGTGGACGATGAACCTCACACAGTCCACCCTGTTAAATGTAATGAAGATTCCACATTTTGGAAGGCACCAGGAGGTTAACGCTTGTGTTAAGATCCTGTTGTCATGCTTCCATGGTGGCTATCTATGGTTGGACAGACGTATCACTGTCAATCCAGTGTTGATCCATAGGATCACCGGACTAAGCATCCAGGGAACCAACCCACAAGAGTTCTACCTAGGAAAAGTTGCAGACCATGCCCTGGCACAGACGATTAAAGAAACATACGACGATGTTGAGAAGGGGACGCGAGGCTAAAAGGTATCCTCTATATAGAATGGTGCAATGTGCCTAGCATGTCCGTTAATTGCAGGAAAACTAGTAAGAAAGAAAAGACCTATGCAGGTTACAGGGTTTGTCATTGACCTCACTGGAAAATGTGTGGAAGGCCTACAGATGAATTGGGTGAAGTACCTAGTTAATCAGCTTGAACTAGATTTCCTTGAAGCCCAGGATCAGGGCTATGAGCTTCACTTCAGCTAGCTCCTAATCCTCATTGCGTTTACTTCTTGGGAGATGCCAGAAGGTGCGACCTCCCTTGACATCAATCCATTTGAGCCGCTTGCTGCGAAGTTCACCACTCTTTGGTATTTGAGCGATATGGGGAAGCAGTAACAGTCAAATAAAGTATTTCATACCTACTACCTAAAGCTTAGGAGAGCTATTGAGTCCTTTCCTTGAATGACACCGAACACCCTGGACAGGTTTAGGCCTCTTATGAAGTTCCACACAGATAGGCATTTTATTTACATTACTGCCTGTAGCGATGAAAGCAAAGAAGAACTTCATTACTACTACAAGCTCACTACAGAGGACCTGGAAGAAATCATTAGAGACTAGCTGACATAATTCCATATCCCTGCTGACCCTGCAGAGTTGTCTGACCCGAACCTCATTGGAAATACAATAGTTACTCGCGAAGATTATGATTCCCCAAGTAGCAGCAGGAAAAAAAAGAAGCAAGATGTACAGGAAATACACAACACAACAAAAGAGACCTCATCCAAGAAACCTAGCGGAGGAGGTGATGATGAAGTCAACAAAGAGGAAAATCAACAACAAGAAGATAAGCAAGGTGAAGTAACACCGCCACAAAACCCTCTTGAAGACACTGATCCCTCTAAGAAAAGGAAGGTTTCCCCCATGAAACCTTCATTGCGGAAGAAATCCAAAGCCAACAAGCCAAAGATGTAGAGCATACTCACGGTTGATGACTTCGATTTCATTATTTCAGTCATAGGAGATGCCTCAGAAGAGATTGTGCAAAGGAACGAAGAAAAACATGAAGCCATGTACGATATAATTGTAGCATAACTAAGAGGTGTACAACAAGCCCTTTATTTGAGCCGCGCAGTGTCCACTGGCCCCCCACCCTCGGAAGAACCAGAATTGGAAGATGAGCCTGATCAACTCCACAGACTGGCTGATGTGACTGAAGCCTTCCTTCATCGAGCATAGACTGAGAAAGAACAGGTCATAGTGGCCCTGAAACATGCACAAGAGGAAGTTATAGAGAAATGTAGGATTTCCCAGCAGGAGAAGGATGCTCTTCAAGCAAAGTTAGAAGAAGAAAGAGCGCAGATCTAGCAGGAGAAAGAAAAGCTACTTATGGGGCAGGTCAGAGTGAAATAAGGAGTCAACAGAGCACTTCGCTCTATGACAGGCTTGGAGTAGAAGGAGGAAGAACCAGTAGAACACCAAGTACAGCAGCTTGTAGAAGCTATCCAACATCTACAACAAAGAATAACATATCTCGAGCTAAGAACAGTGCCCAGTACTCCACAGGATGTACGAGATCAAAGAGAAGCG
The DNA here is from genome assembly GCA_009831015.1 of Picea engelmannii. Taxonomy (NCBI): domain Eukaryota; kingdom Viridiplantae; phylum Streptophyta; class Pinopsida; order Pinales; family Pinaceae; genus Picea; species Picea engelmannii. Next base: position 485,173 of record ML786105.1, read on the forward strand.
ACTGCTCGAGGCACAGTTGAGAGAATAAAGGCCCTCACCATGGAATGTAAACAACTGAGTGATCACAGTGCCTAGACTTATGAGTGACTCATTGAGAAGCCAGAGCCGAAGGCACTAGAGTTGCAGCTCTAGGAGGTGAATCAACAAGAAAAAATAGTACAGACGCAGTTGAATCCCATGTCAGCCATTGAGAGGATGAAACGATCCCAAGAACATCGCAGTGCTCAACAAAAGGTCCACACCATTCAGAGAAGATACATGGAAGTGACTCAAAGGCTCCAACCTATATAGGATGAGGCTTTCCGAATATTCACAAAGATCGAAGGCTTAGAGGGACCTGTCAACGGAGCTGCTATCCAAGAGTTCGCTGAGTAGGAGACCATGGCACAACAATAGGTTGAAATAGCTCGAGCCAAGCTTGAGTATTTTGAGGTAGAATTACTCAAGCAAACTGACTCGAGATGAGTCACAGGTGAGTGTTGGGGGCCTGTTATCCCAAGACCAAGTTTTGAGGATCCTTGGTCATTTTTGACCATTTTGGGACTTCGACAGACTGTCTAAGGTGGAGTGCAAGACGAAGTGGATATCGCAGGATCTCGGCCCCTCTTTTAAGGATTTTTGGGTTTTGGGCTTATGTAACGGGTATGGGGATGTCGACCCATGAGTTTACCCATGTTTAGGCCTATTTTGTAATGTATAAATAGATGTATAGGCGATGTAAGAGGCGTGTGTGTGTATGGGAAGTAGGCATCTGTGTGATGTTGTGCTAAGTGCTAAAGTGCTAAGTGTGAACTGTAATTACTTTGTGCATATTGTGTGAGGCTTGCAGAGCTAAGTGCAAGTAGTTGTAAGAGATTGTGGAAGGATTTGTGTTGTAACTCAAGGAAGGAGGATCTAGCATGGTGCGCAGATCTCCTATGTTCTATGGAGTAATATCTCAAGGCTTAGTGCATGTAGTTGATTGACCGAAGATAATAAAGAGAAGAAGAGTTGGTGGACGTAGCCCCAGGGTGGGGGTGAACCACATATATCTTGTGTTGTCATGCTTTGTATGATGTATTGATGTGTTTACTTGCTTAAGTGCTTTGATATATATGAACGATAGATAGATCTATTGATTCTTTGTTCTTAATAATATGAATAAGTTCTAGATCTAACCCATGTGAATGTGCTTGGTGCTCGACTATACTAGATCTGGGTGAATACTGTGATGCCATGTGATTAGGGTTTTACTACGAAGTAGATACTGATTAAATACTGAAGGATCATAATTTCTAGGTGCTCTGTTAAGGTACTACAATCATAGATTTGTGTCCCAGCTAAGGTTGCAGACAATGGAGTCTTGCAACCACCCCTGCCTCTACCTCGGGTGAGACTTCATATACTTCGCAGGTGTTGCTGAAAGGGTCGGTAGTTAGGGTTTTGTTGGTGTGTTGTTGTAGCGTTGAACCCTGGGTCTTCCCCTGCACCAAAAATTTCCTAGTAAATGTGGGATAAATGGGGTGTATTTAAAATCAAGGGCTCAGAATTCACGTGGATAGATCAACGACTGTTGAGTCTCTATCTTCCGGAGGCCATAACTTTTGATCTCGATGTCCAAATTGAGAAAACACGAGCTTGTTGGAAAGATAGAGACATGTAGAAAACTTTGGAAGTGGTTTCCATGGCCATAATAATAACTATAATCACCCAAACATTAAATTACAGTAGGGAGTATTTTCAATCTTGGCGACGAATTATTATTATTATTTTTTTATCAAAATAAATTTTCGAGCTTCTAAAGTGGGTCCTAGTTGATGGAATTGATGTATGAGTTTACATTTACAAAGGGGGAAGTAAAACTCTAACTGAAAATTAGTTTCAAGAATATGAAGAGAATATTTTAAAAGAGGAAAATAAGCATATTCAAAGGGTTGGAAATCAAGATTCTTTTTTTGCAGCAGTGGAGAGTTTGCAAGAAGCAAGTGTTGCCTTTCTAAGATTTTGTGAATTAGGGTGCTAAAATTTATTCCTCGTCTTTCTTTATACTTGATTCTTTCCATCAGTTTTTCCATTTATGTTTGCAATAGGAATATATGATTCTGATCAACTCTTCCTCTAAAATTTTCCAGTGATTTTTTGTGATATTTTAGTTCCAAAGAAGCAAAGTCCTTTCTTGTAAAAGGGAAAATGCAGTTTAATTCAGTTGACATAATTGTCATTGAGATCTAGTTGAGATTGTTTCATCCATCTTGTTTCAGACATGGTTAAACTTCTTACATTTGGGATATTATTATTAATTTCTCTCTCAAAGAACTATTCAAGTGTCATGTTATTTTTATGAATTCATGTGGTGATGTATCAATGGATTCTTGAGAAGATGAGGCTTTAAAAACTCATTTGATATTAATGCGGGAATCTTGTAAAGTTCTTTGATGACTTGTCCATTTTACTTTTCCTTCATCCTGCAAAGTCATAGATTATTTGGATTCACATTATTTTACAAGGAAGGAAGAATACCTATTGAAAGAAGACTCCAAACCCTGTAGATACAAACCTCTGTAGACAATTTATTTCTTCTTTTTGAATGAGATGATGTGCTTAACATGTACATTTCTATATAAGGGTTTATATATATCTGTATTTAAGAGTTTTTACATCTCTATATAAGAGTTTTAGTGGATTATTTGTTAAGGTTTTCCATTGCATGCATATAAATTCAAAAGAAGAATCTTCCATATACAAAGAAAGAGGAATACCACCTCTATAAAAACACAAGAGGACTTATCTTCATGATGTTATCTTAAATAAGTTGCTTAAAAAATATTTTATATCAACACCTTGACTCTCTATTTTTCACAATGACTCTAATTTACTGAGGTGGGTAAAAATTTGTTTCTTCTTCCTTGTAGTGTGGAGTGAAAGTTAATGTCATGGTTGTCATGTTTTAATCACTTGGGATTATCATATAAATATGAAGTGAATATGTTTCTAAGAATATGTATCTATGTACAACATAAGTGGTCTATTTTTCTATTCATTTTGGGTTTAAAAATTTCGAGTATCCATGAATTGAATTTGAAGTTAGGTTGTTTGTAAAAAAACTTTAGATACATGGGGCAGATGATGTCAGAATACTTGTGCTTCTAGTATTGCATATCCATTGCTACTATTTCATTTTCATTTCTAAAATTTCATCTCTATCGACCATCCATTCATCATATACCTCTATATGTACGTATATAGGATTCTTAAAACTTTCATACTGAAATCAATCAATAAATAATAATGTGCATTATAAATCCACAAATTTCTACCCTTATGTCAAGATGTGACCTATGCATTGTTAATAAATAATAACTGACAATTTCACATTATAAAAACAATGTTATAAAATAACTAAATATCCACCTTAATTAGTTGTAAAAAAACAAAAAAACGAATATAGAAGATGATCACAATGGTGGGAATTTCAAGATGAGTGAGAATGTAGGCACAAATTTTGAGAAGTTTTTGGGAAAAGCCACATGCTATGAATGGACTCAGTGTCATGATCGTCTAAAAAGGTCACCACACAAGTCATTCTCCTTCAAAACCTCTTGCAGGATCCCTTTGGTAGTAAAATCGAAGGCCGAGACTTGGCCACCCATGGAGTGCACCCAATCCTCCAATTTCTGGGTTTTAGGCATCATAGTCATAGATGAGGAAACCTTCAAGGCCATAAGGCATATCATTCCAACCCGCCCCCCCCACTGAAAATTTGGGGTCGGTGTGTTGGATATAGTGTCATTAATATATTTTCATTGATGTCAACAATCGATATCATTGATGTGATGATAAGTTGGGTCATTGATATCAACAATATTCTATTAGTATATAATGGTTGATGTCAAACACTTGGACGATATGCAAATATTAAATCTCTAGAGAGTTAGAAAATGAAGATCAAAGCTCAGAAGAGATGGCAAAGTTATAGTATGACGATATGCAGAGATAAAAGCTCAGAAGGGTGAGAGAATGATGATCAAAGCTAAGAAGAGATGGTGCGATCATATCAGATCAAGACCATTGATATGCACGTAGAGCTTGGGTGACAAATTAAATCACTCACAATCCACATCGACCGTCAATGGTCACTCGCCAAATATATATACGGTTTTAACTCGAACCCCCCTCACTCCTTACCACTTACCGCCTCCCCCCCCCCATGAGTAAACCACCAATTAACCATTATTCCATCCACCTTCGCGCTCCGACGTCACACTCCACTACCCTGCCTATACATCACACTCCACTACCCTGCCTACACGTCACACTCCACTACCTGACCTACATGTCACACTCACGTGAAGCACGAAATCGCTAAGTAAATGGTGGCCATCCATCTCAATGCTTGATTAAGTCCTAGTTGTCGGATTAAGTAGTGAAAGGATGGGTGTAAGGACCAAATCTGACCATTGATCTGGTTCCGTGAAATAAACCACCCGATCCGATGTCCAAACTGTCGTCCATCTCATCAGGAGATTAAATCGTGACCATTGAAATTGATAAGCACTCAAGCACTCGTTTTTCCTAGCGTCTGGTCACTATCGTTGGTCATATGGAATAAGAGATATAAAGGAAAAAGATAAAGTGTCATTAAAGATTATCACTCAGTCACATGTAATGGTTTGAAGAAAGCACCTCTGTATAACTCGGTTTCTATAAATAAATTGTAGAGATTCAGGGTCAAGTTTAAAAGGATGAAATTGATCCATAACTGTGATCAATTTATGAAAATCCCTCATGGTAAAAATGATAAAACAATGTTTATGGTTAAGTTAAACGAAGAGGTGTGATAGTTTCAAAACAAAGGGATACATTGTATCACTCTCACACCGTTTTGAAGATTATATAAACGAGGAAGAGTGTTGAGAAGAGGGTGTCTCTACAGTTTAGATAAGAAGATAAAAAAATAAGCAAAGATCAAGAAGAAGAGTTGTTTGTTCTAATGGACTTGTCGATGTCTTATTAAAGATCAAGAACAGAAGAAGACAAAGAAACACTTATGCAATCCGATATTTTACATAGAAGGCCTTTATTGGACTGCAACAGATTCATTGAAGACTAAATGACAAAATCCAAAGAGCAAGAGATGAAGTCTGACTGCAGATAACCAGAAGTCCATACAAGCAGAGGTTGCAACAGACAAGTAGAAAGTACAACAATTAATGATTCTAAGAAGACTTGAAGAATTGATAGTATCTCTGGTTTTTTGAACAGAGTACAGTAAAAGTGTTATAAATTTTATAACCTGCATCAAGGGTGGAAGGGTGGAGCAAGGGAAAACAAGTTGAATTCAATAGGTTAAATCTGATAAAAGTTGTGTTAATGGTTGCATGAGTCAAATTCAATGAAGAGCAAAAGAAATTGAAATTCATTTTGAAAATAAGGGTGGTTGGGTGGTGCAAGGGCAGGTTGGTGCCTGCAGAGGGAGTTGGTGCTTCCTTGTCAGTTGTATATGACTAAATAGGGGGTTGTTGTTGGACAATTGAGAGGGAGGGTGAATCAATTGTTACTGTTCTTAAACAATTATGCCTATTTTAAACTCTTTACATAATACTCAATGATGATCACAATAATGCAGGGAAGTAAGCAATAGATTATTCAACATCAATCACACACGTGAAATATACCGAGACAGATATTTCTTGAGGAAACCCATAAAGGGAAAAACCTCTTCTTATTGATATATAAGTAATCTTTATTTTCTGAACATTATCATTTTTAGGAGCACCAACTCCTTTTGAGGCTACCACCTTTGTTTTACAAGAAACAACTTGCTAAGAGCACCAACTCTCTGGTTTCTCTAGCACCCACTAGAAGGAAGCACCAACTCCTTGGTTTCTCTAACACCCATTAGAAGGAAGCACAAAATCCCTGAGTGTTCTAGCACCAACTGGATGGAAGTACCAACTTCCAGTTACATAGTCACCAACCTGTATAATAGAGAACAATAGTTCTCCCTTGCACCACCCTGCCACCCTAGTTTTTCTGGCTGCGACCCGATGGAAGCTACAAATCCCTGTGTTCAAGCACCCACTTGAAACTCTGAGGACAACATTACTCCCTAGAACCTCCCTACCACCCTGAAATATAAATATTTTCTTTTCATAAATTTATCACAATGATACAATATTTATCAATGGCTTACCAGTCTCATCACTGTTCTTCTACACCACTCTACTCTTCCTGCATCAGTGTCTTCCTACACACATCTCTTTAACTTTATGTTATGTTGCCTTTTATGCTCTGTGCACCATGTACATTCTATGCACTATGCCTCTTCTGTGCATTTCATATCCTGCATACAACTTGCTTCTACTCACATAAATCGCACTCAACAAAAGTAACCTCCTCTTCTCTTTTCTGCGTATATTTATCATGTCGAGTCTGTGCCAGATCATGCACCTAACTCTTTGTTCTCTTTGGCGATCATACTGAGATTGTTCTTCATCAGTGGTCGTTATCCTGAAATTATTTGGCTTCTCTAGCAGTTACAGTCTTCGACGCTTTTCCATCTGTCAATCGTCTCTATGATGAGTCTTCACTCCACTGGAAATCACCTTGAGACTCTTCATCTCCTCTGGTTCTCACCCTGATCCTCTTCGAATTCTCGGGCAGAGACAATCACTCTGTTCTAGTAGTTACATCCAATCAATTATGGCTTCTTTGGATTCTAAGCCCCTTCCTTCACGAGATCACTGGCGATGACCATACAACTGGGCTTAACGAGTGCTTAAGTGCTTGAGTGCTTATCAATTCAACAACCACGATTCGTTCTCTTGAAATGAACAACTATCGTAACTTCAACACTTTTCCCTTTGGAACTTTTGGGTTTCAAACCTTTTGAAACTTCCGAATCAAAATTCCCAAACATATCGGGCGGTTCACATTACATCTTGGAACCGTATCAATGGTTAGCGTTAATCCTTACAATCATCCTTCATTGCTTAATCCAATGGCCATAACTTAATCAAACAATGAGATGTATGGCCATATTTTACTCCACAAATTTGTCTATTATTATTACACTATCCTTCCACTATATTTTGATCAAGGGTTGATAGTACACCCGACAACAGATCGATGGTCGAGATCACCTTCGAGTCTTCAGACTTCAAATATTTTGAGTCTCAACCCTTTCTTTCCTCCATACATCAATCTTCTGGAGTTGATAAGCCTCAGACGCGTGTCCCTCTCGAATTAACGGTCGAGATCTCCTCGGGTCTCCGAACTTTGGAGATTTCAAATCTCAACTTGTTCTTTCCTCTGGAGTGATCACCTGCTAAGTCAGTCATAAGAAGGTGGGGACCTCTTGCTTTCGGTTAACATTTTCACTTACACTATCCTTCCACTATAGTATATCGACAGATGAGACTACTCTTGAAGTGATCTTCAGATTGGACGTCTCGTGTCCACTTCGGGTCTTCAGCATTCGAGACTTCGGATCTTTGGGCGAATGCTCGTGGTAAACTCCCGAAGCAAAACTGTCGGAGTGATGTAACTCTTGCATCACTTGATGATGTGTCACGAGCTGAGAAGTTGCCATGTGTCACGAGATGAGAAGCTGCCATGTGTCACTCATATTAGTGATTTGCACATACCTGAAATGATGATTTCAACTTGACACTTGTCGTTCTCTGACTGTGCCACGTGTCCTTGATGACGTAGACTACTGAAGTGGTCTGTCACATTTTCTTGTTGATGTCGACGTAGATCTCCTGATGTAACAAATGTTCATCTCCTTGATCTAACAGTCAGGATAGTATCTTAGATCGATGACTGAGAGAGACTTTGGATCTTCATCCTTTGGGACTTTGTGACTTTTGACATTTGAAACTCCTGAAGCAATTCTCTCGTAGTGACGTCACTTGTTGACATGGCACGAGCCAATTTCCTCTTGACGCTTGTCATCATCTGGTGATTCCATGTGTATTTGTTGACGTGGTCTGTTGATGTGGAATTGTTGACGTGGTCTACCATATGCCCTTTTGCTGACGTGGTTTGTTGACCAACAACCCTAATCCAATGGTCTTCGTTTTTCCTCCAAATCCGACAGTCATTATTCATTTTGGATTTCTGAGCTTCGGGTATTTCACATCTCAAACATTCTGGAGTCTAAACTCCTTGCAACTTTAGACCCGAACTAAATTATGTTCGTCGATAATGACTTAGATTAATGGCTCGATCTATCAACGTTACCATTCTTCTAGCTTATCCTGTCCTTCCACTTTAAAATGATCCGACGACTGACGGAAATTTTCATTTCAAGGATTTCAAATCTCGGACTTTCCGGAGTGTAAAATCCTCACAACTTTAGACCTAAAGCGAATACTATTAGTTGATTAGGATCTTAGATCGATGGCTCGATCTTTCTGCGATGTAGATTTGTTAGCTTATCATGTCCTTCCACTTGAGAGTGATCCAACGATTGTCAAGATTCTTGAAGCAGATCCACGATCAAGAATGATTGTGGAACCACAATCTGCGAGTGTTTTAACTCGTCACCCAAACTCCACAATGGGAAGATGTGTGTTATTGGAGAGTCAACCACAATCTTTGATCTTCGAAGCTATAAGATCAGATGGTCCTGAATGATTGTGGGATTGGAATTAGCACGACATTTAATTCTCCTTCCGATCTCCGCATTCATCCCTGTCGTTGATCTGGCGATTGCGCATCTGACGATCACGACTTAATCTGAATTAAACTCATTGTTTGTTGGATCAACAAACAGTCGTAGATCTTTGGAGCTATGAGATCTAATGATCTAGATGGATTGCGTGATTGTTATTATCGAGTAGTTTAATTCTCCTTCCTATCTCTGCAATTTATCCCTGCCATTGATTTGGCTTGCAGATCGACGGTCATGATCCTCGAATGATCCTCAAGCCCACGGTCACTCATATGACCATTGTCCATTATATGAGATGATACTTCTGCAAAGCATTTCTTCCTTCTGAGTTTTGATCTTCACTCACTAACCCTCTTGAGCTTTAATCTCCATTCGCTTCTATACTGCACTTTCCTTTCTAAGCTATGATCTTTGCATACTGTTCGCCCCTCCTCTTGAGCTTACGCTTCCTTCTTCTCCACCTTCTATTCTTACCATCAATGACAAGCACACTCTTTTCCGCAAAACATGCCAACAGTTGTAGCCTCCTACCAGTTGGTGCTGGTGAACAAGGGGAGTTGGTGCTTCCTTGTCAGTTGAAGCTGACTAAATAGGGGGTCGAAGCCTCCTTCCAGTTGTAGCTGGTAAATGGGGTGTGGCAGCATCCCTTTAGTCGTAGCTAAAGAAACTTGGGGAAAGTCTCTCCATCAAGTTGTAGCTTGAAAACAGTTTTGTAAAAGAACAGATTATTAATGAGAAAAGAGTTGGTGGTTTTCCATGTTGGGTTCCAAGATAAAATCTTGTGTTCATAAGGGTTGTTGTTCATTATATATTGCTTAATTGAATAATTAATGTGTGTGCTTAAATATTGGTGAAATTAATAAGAAAAAGTAGGAAATACAGATTCACCCCCCCTCTTAGTATTGCTGGATATTCCATCAATTGGTATTAGAGAGAAGCTCCTTTAAGAACAGTCTAACAAACTGAAAGGAAGATCAAATTAAGCACACATGGATGGAAAAAATATTTACACTGTGAATGGAACTCCAATACATGGAAAAGAAGAATACATATTTTGGAGTACAAGAATGGAAAGTCATCTAAAAGCATTGGGACATGATGTATGGAATTCAATGATCATTGATTACTTCCCACCAAATAGAGTAAGGACTCCAACCCAAAAGAAATCCAAGAAAAGTAACTTAGTGGCAATGAATACAATCCTTGATGGATTACCAGATGATGTCAAAGAGAATATAGGTGAATGCAATTCTTCAAAGGAACTTTGGGACAAGATGAAAGACCTCTACTCAAAAGAAAAGTATAATGAATCATTTCATTCAGAACAAAGTTTAGTCTACAACAATTCTAGTGATGAAGATTCTTTTGAAGAATACTTAGACATTGAAGAAAAACTCAATCTTGAAGCTGATCTTGAGTGTGCTCTAGATGATCTGAGAAAATATAAACAAAGGTGTAAACAACTAAAGAATCAACTCAAGACTGTTGAAAAATTCAAGAAAGGGACTGAAGCCCTTGGTAAAGTTCTTTGTCTACAAAGAATTCCTTCAAATGAATTTGACCTTGAATATGAACAAGTACACATGATTAAAGGTTCAAGTCCTATTACTCAGATTGATGTTGAAGATGACATGTGTTGTGATGATACCTCCAAATAATCCACTCATCCTCCCATGAAGATGTATCAAATTAAAAGAGAAGACACAAAAGACATTCCTATCAAGGATGAAGAGGAAGACTCAACCATAAATAAAGGTAAAGACTCTCCACAATATTCTAATTGCAATAATGTTGATATTAAAATCTCCCCTGCAAATAAGGAAGAAGATTTAGATACAATAGAAGAATGTTCTGTTAGCATTTATCCCATGAAAGAAGTAGAAGAAGAACTATCTAAGGTCAAAAAAAAAGTTGATTGGAGTCTTTATGAATACCACTATGACCATGATTATTCAGACTATAGTTTTCTTCATGAATACACTAAAGAATTTCTTGAAAAGAGTCAAAAGCATTTATTGGAAATAAAGGAAATGCTCAAAGACAATGAAAAAGTCATATCTGAGCAAAATATTCAGCTAGAAGAAAAAGAAGAAGAGATTGAGAAATTAAAGAATGAAATCAATCAAGTAAAATAAGAAAAGAAGGAAGATGATGAACTTAGCAGAATCCTTGCAGATCTAAAAGAACTAAGAGAAAGAAATGTCAATTTGAAGACCCAACTTGAAGAAACCAAAAGAAGAGAGGAGGTAGTAAGGAACAAATTGAACAAAAGGGAAGAATCATGTCATAAGCTAGAAGAAGAAGTTGTGAATCTTAGAAAGAAGGCTGAGAAGTCAAACACCCAAGTCAAGTTCTTGAATAAATCTATGATCTTAGATGAGATACTGGATAGTCAGATATCACCAAATGATAAATCCAGTCTTGGCTACAACAAGGAAGAAATTAGCAATCCTAAGAAACCTGATGCAAGTCGTTCATTTGTAAAGGGTGAAGACAAGTCTGATGCAAGTCTGCCATTTATAAAAATGGAAAGCAGGTATGATGCAGGTCCTTCATGTTCAAAGAATGAAAGCAACACTACAATATTTAAAAGATCAGATCAAGGAAGACATCCTGAAGCTACTCATACACCTCAAAGTAAGTTTATAAGAGAGACACCTTCATGGATGAATCAAAGGAAGTATGAGAGTGTTTTTAATGGTTATTGTTTTTCTTGTAATGAATATGGTTATAAATTCTTGGATTGTAGGCATCATGGAAGAAAACAAATTTGTAGGTTCAACAACAATATAAGATGTTGGAACTGCAATCTTGTTGGGCATATTACTACACATTGTTACACTATGAGATGCTACAATTGTGGTGGATATTGCCACAAAGCCCATGACTGTTGGAACTCAAAAAGACAGTCAATAAGAAATGCTTCACTCAAAATGAGATACCCCTTTTAGAAACAAAGGGGGAGAACAATCAGAGGCAAAGAGAGCAGACTGACAGGGGGAGTTATTCAGTTAAAAGCACCCAGAGCATGGTATGCAAGGCTAGATTCTTATTTACAAAAAAAAGGCCTCAAAAGAGGATCAAGAGACAACAATCTTTATTGTAAAATTGTTGGTAATAACATGATTATTGTGGAAGTATATGTTGATGATATTATATTTGGCAGTGATGATGAAAAAATGAGTAAGGAATTTTCTAGGAGGATGCAACAAGAATTTTAAATGTCTTTGCTTGGTGAACTGAATTTCTTTCTACGACTACAAATAATACAGTTCATAAGAGGAGTCTTTATACATCAGTCTAAGTATGTTAAAGATATGCTTAAGAAATTCTAGTTAGAGGATTGCAAACCTGTTAGTACACCTATGACAGTTGGATGCAAACTAAGCAAGGAAGATGAGTCCAATGTTGTAGATCCAAAATACTACATATCAATGATTGGGAGTTTACTCTAGGTAACAACTTCCAGACCTGATGTCAAGAAAGTAGTTGAGATGATGGCTAGATTCCAAGCAGAACCAAAGGAGATCCATGTTCAAGCTGTAAAAAGAATCTTTAGGTATTTGAAAGGAACCATAGATATGGGTGGTGCAAGGGCAGGTTGGTGCCTAGAGAGGGAGTTGGTGGTTCCTTGTCAGTTGTAGCTGACTAAATAGGGGGTTGTAGCCTGCTATCAGTTGGTGCTAGTGAACAAGGGGATTTGGTTCTTCCTTGTCAGTTGAAGATGACTAAACAGGGGGTCGAAGCCTCCTTCCAGTTGTTGCTGGTAAATGGGGTGTGGCAACATCCCTTTAGTTGTAGCTGAAGAAACTTGGGGAAAGTCTCTCCATCAAGTTGTATCTTGAAAACAGTTTTGTAAAAGAACAAATTATTAATGAGAAAAGAGTTGGTGGTTTTCCTTGTTGGGTTCCATGATAAAATGTTGTGTTCATAAGGGTTGTTGTTCATCATATATTTCTTAATTTAATAATTAATGTGTGTGCTTAAATATTGGTGAAATTAATAAGAAAAAGTAGGCAATATTGATTCACCCCCCCCACCTCTCAGTATTGTTGGATATTCCATCATGGTGTTCTTGACATAGATGCCCATCAAGTTCCCAACATATCCCTTTTCGAAGTTGAACCTCCAACCACAAAGTTAACGTGGGTCTTGAGCTAATTCATCCACTCTGATAGGTCAACTTGTATTTTTGGGTTGGTGGGATCAAAGGTGTTCTTTTAAGGGGAGTTTTTTGCTCAAATATTTGGCATCAGTCAAAGATATATGTGAGTGTTCCATGTGTCAGAATTGCACAACTTATGTAAACTTGACACGTGATCACTGCAATACAGTTGTACCGAGAGGCATATCTCTCAAGTGAGTATCCCCTACTGATACAAAGATATTATGTAGTTCATGTATGGACAATTGAGTCAACCTTCATCAAAGTGGTTCGATTATGCTAGGTTAGGCTTGGCTTATTTGATTTAAAAAACAAAACCCAGACAAAATGTGAGTTCCTACTTTTGGATTGAGATTTGTGTTTTAAGACTAAATCCATGATTCCATGACCACCAATATAGAAATAATGTATCCATATATGGACTCTTCAAATACTTGCATGGAATCAAATAAGTGTTTTTGACTTGGAAAGGATATGCATGAAAATGACGATTACTTGGCCCTCCATTAATGTGTTATGTTAATTTTATTTCATCAACTCAATGCCACAATGGAAAATAGCATAGGAGTGTATTGTGTCCCAAGTAATTGTTAGAAGATGTACATCACTACCACCACAAATTTTCTCTTTGGTTGACCACATAGTGTAAGTTTTCAATAGAGAAACTTATACCACTGGATGTAAAGTACAACACATGATATATTATTTGAAGGCATCATGATTCCATAATTCTTATTGTTATTTTTCTAAATTGTAAATGGATATTTATAAATATCATATAGATAGTAAAGTGTAGATCCATCATAAGCATCCCACATCTATCATAAGCATCCCATCCGTTGGACTAATACAAAATCTATGCAAGGGGAAGGAGAGTGAATGTTTAACAAGTCATGATAGGGTGTTAGGACTAGAGTTCAAGATTTATATGTTTTTTAGGGTGTTGGTAGGGTGCCTTTGTTCAACATTTCCCACAAAAAAAAAGCACTTTGTTGTCCATAACAATTGGTAAATTTCATGCATTTTTCACCATAGCCTTGCTACATGTGATAAATTCACTCCCTCAACGTTTCACATTTCATATAGATTTGTTTTGTCTCTTTTGATTTTTTTTATTTCATGTGTTTTCTAACATGTTTCAAGTTGTTTTAGAGTTCACCCCCTCTTGATGTATGACCTTATGCCTTTTAAAACATGTTTAAACTTGACCTTGCCCAATTTTAATTCTATAGGTTATAGGTTAAAAGTATCATAGTATTTGTCCACATAATCAAGAAATATTATTGTAGTAATAATAATAAGAAAAATATAGCCTTAAACCAAGGAGCCATCTGCATCTATACATTATCACATAAACTAGAAGAAATTCTCAAGTTAGAACAGAGTAAAACATATACATTTAACTAGAACTGAAATGGAAATTATTTTCAAGCGTGCAAGATCATGTGAAACAAGGGATGCCATTGCATCACTTCTCTTTAATATATATGGTGCACATGGCATGGACTACATTAACTTTTTTGCAATCGAAGGTGCAACTATTGAAGCACCAATGACTATTATATTCTATTGATCAATGCATCATGGTTAACATTGCATTGACTAATTTTTTATGCAATTGTATTGACATGTAAGACAACATTGGAGGAGGACCAACAAGGGGATGGGATGAGAGGAAAAGGGCCGAGGTGTATGACAACACAGAGGATATGGGGACGAGGGTAGATGGTGGTTTACAATAGGCTATAGACAAGGGACAAATAATTGAGTCTTAATTTTGTGGGACTAGATTGATATTTTGGTTTATCATGGTGTTGACCACAAACAAAGTATATATATATATATATATATATATATATATATATATAATTCCCACTTCTCAGACACTTCTTCCCATGTATACATACATATTAACATACCCAAGGGTTAGGGCTATTTCTATGCAAAATGCCCATAGTATGTGTAGGCTATGCTCAATAGTTTCAAAATTTCTTATATGCGCATCGTTTCATAAATTTGCAACAATAATATGTTCATTGGTCATTAAGGTTTGCACTTGATACTGTTTAGAATATTAGGGTGAACTATGTCATTGATTTTATCCTCAGTGTTATGTTGAGTATAAGGCCACAAATACCAAGTTTACATCATTTTTCTTTGTGATTTGTCCATTGTTTGATATATTTTCCTTAACTAGGTGTTGATGGACTATTTCAACATCTGAATTTCTAATAAATTATAATTACTATATTAGTTGTAAATTGATAATTGCTTTTAAAATAAGGAAGTGGAAGAATACTGATTCCAATTTGTTTGTTACTTGTAGAGATCTTAACCATGATAGCTATGCCTGATGTTTCATGTCCATAGGTTTTTTTTTGTGATCTCATGAGAGTTTGAAGTTCAAATCCCATTCCTATTTGTCTAACCAAGAATATTAAGTCAATTTCCAGGAGTGTTTAGAATATCTATCTTTAAAACATTTCCCACCCATCTTTTCATGTACTTGAGTAGAAGGTCGAGTTGTGCTTCTTATGTCTATTTTAAGATTTAATTCTATATGCTTAGTTTGGCTCGCCCTCAACAATAATCATGTAGTGAAACATATAATTCACCACATTAAATGAAATATAAACTTCACCACATGTAGTGATTTGCTATAAAGATGCAAGTGCACCAAATACACTAAAAGTAATGGATTTTTAGTTGTTAGAAAGCTATTGACATAATTAGTTCCTAAATCAAATCCCTTTGAATATTTATTTCTTAATTTTATCAAACCATTTACTATGGTGATATCCACATTTGTCTAGATGTCTTCTGCAAACTAAGCTTGTTTTTTTCAAATCCCTCTTCACTTTGCAACTTCAAAATTTCTTCTTCATTTGCATCTATTTGAGAATGTGGTTTTTTGTATGTGAACCATGCAACTGCCTCCTTCCCTTGCATATGAGAAATTTCCTATCATGAATGGTACCAAACAAAAAGCTTTACATTGATAATTAACCATATGATCCAACACATTTCTCTTATATTCAAACAACATGTCATCTTTATTCACTTGGGTGCTCCCTTTCCCCTTCTTTGATATATGCTAAGCTTATGCCAATTATTACACTATTTGTTTCTCTTTAGATAAAGAAGCTTAATACTCTTCTTTATGCATCCCAATAAATACCTTTCTCTTTATTAAAGAAAGATTATTCTCATCTTCTAATCTTTATATTCATCCGTCATATTCTTTTTTTTCTTTTATGTATTCCAAGATGATTATGCTCATCTTCTAATATTTATATTCCTCTGCCATATTCTTTTTCTCTTATGTATTCCAAGATGATATGAAAGAAAGTTCATTGAGAGATTTATTCTTATACAGCCTCCAAGAATCCAATGCGACATGAAAGAAAGTTTTGTCATTGCAAAATAATTTACATAAAGAAATTTACACCTATCATTTATTCTAATCGTGCCATCGAAAGAAAGTTATTCCAATCGTGATGGAAGATGTTAGAAGATAGTGTGGATTTGAATGACGAAGTGGTATAACTAATCTGCTTGGTTTGCTTCAAATATAGCAGATATGAGTTTGTTTCCAATTTTATGGTTCCTTCCTCAAGGTTCAAGGCCTTTGTATGTATTGTTAGTATTGCTTCAGAAGTGCAGTGAAGTGAGGGTAAAATATATTGTGATTTTGGATAATTTAAAATATATAGTCACTTCTTTGTCACTCTTTATATTGACTTATAAGAGGGATTGTGTATGTTATTACTATGAGTAAATCATATCATAGTTGATCCTGATTTTCTCTCTAGATTTTTTGGTAAAAGAATTGACATAGCAATAAACCATATTCTTCACCATGTTGTTATTGCACTTCACTGCAAAAAAGAATCGAATGCTTTGACAGATATGGTAATCAGAATAGAGCTTATGGAAATGTAGATCCATCAATACCACCTGGCACTGAATAGAAAGAGAGGAAAACCACGACTCTTGACCTAACTTCCCCCATGACCAAAAGCGACCAAACTTCCCTCAAAGATAGAGTATTCAGGAATACTGCATGCTCCTCTATTACCTAAGTTTTCTAGGCTTTACTGATGACATTTCAAACCCTGGGTATGCATTCCTTACTAGGTCTTATAGTCGTATTCCCATTTACATTAAAATAAATCCACCTCAAACTTTTCATTCAAATCAACACTTCGCTTCCATGCTTGACTTGCCACCATCACTGCCATATCTAACTTTTCCTCCTCCAACAACTCATCATAATGGTCCATGATGATCTTGTTAAGGAATTCCGTCAAAAAATTCATGTTCATCATCACAATTGCAGAACTTGGCATACATAAGCAATATACCCAAGAGGAAACCTTGCTCTAACCATTGCCACAACTTCCAACTCTGCTTCCCCGCCAACCTTTCTCCTCAACATCCAATGACCTTTCGAACTCATAGGGTATTTCCTCCTCATGGATAGAGTTCCAAACCCCCAGTTCCCTTGCATCAGACTCTCCTTTTCTGCACGCAAATGACAATCTTCCCTCAGATCTCACAGACATTCATTCGACCTCAGCTCTTATACCACTTGTTGGGATCTTAGCGGCCTGCAACACAAAAGTTAATCAAGAAGAGAATAATAATCACATCACATGCACACAACAATAGAGAGATGGGGGGAATTGTATTCTTTATTTCTTAGCCAAATTAGTGGAGAAGTGAATACAAGTCTCATGGAGCACCTCACCGACATCCATATTTTATGAGGAGAGATATCAAGCGCTTCTAGACATACATAAAGCCAAATAATTGAGAAGCTCTGAATGTAATTGCAAGGGTATATGTTGTCACAACCCATCAAGTTACATTGTTGAAATCAATAATCATGCTTCACAATGGATTAAAAAGCTACATGACCTTCTCCGACAAGCACTACCAATAGTGAAAAAGTGCACAATACCGAGTTTCGATGTTTTTGCTCATTACTAGAAGAGCATAAATATCAATAGTTTTATTTTAGAGATTGAGAAGCATCTGAATCAGTTTCTTTAGTTGTACTAGAGAAATATTTAGTTCTACAAAAGCAACAGACACAAATCTTGGGCGCGGAGTGAAAGCGCCCAAGATTTTGGAAGTACTTCTAAATCCACCTCTCAATATCCAATAGGTCGATATAATATTGAGGGAGGCCTTATAGTTGAACAATAACAAGCCTTTGAAACACTAGAGAAGTTGGTGATCAATGCATAGGTCAAGTCTGTCTTCCGCACTGGCATTGTTGGCAAGGGTGGATCCAAAAAAACTCTCCTTCTTAAGAGTGTCTTCAACAACCAAAAGGTGAGGGATCTCTTTAGTGATGACCTTTTTCTTTGGCGCACTGTTTCTTTATCTCCCTATTTTTCAAGTCTTAGAAATGAACTCTGCAAACAAACAATCGTGCAAACAAACGCAGATCATCATCCAAGTATGAACGAAAAAGATGGAAAAAGTTGGTTGAGTCAAAGAATGCAGGCCAAGAGGTTTTCCCTCTTAGATGATGTATGGGAAGAGGGCGGGAAGAATCATCAACCTTTTATCTGATCATTGTTTGGTCGAGCTATTTCTCAAACACGTCAATTGTTGGGTGCTCCATTGCAGGATGCGCGACAAGCTACGTGGTTTAGCAATGAAAATTTTTGAGTAGGAAGAAAAATTGTACTACCGCATAGGTAATGGTTTGACAATGTTGGTTGAAAATGAATATTTAGGATGCACCGGGATTTTTTCGGATTAAAACAAATTGAGTTCTCTTCCCAATTCATTCAGAGCTCAAAAAAATTGCTCATTGTTAATGGTTGTTAAATCTTGACTCCACCAAAGGGCGCACGACATAAATGGTCGTTAGCACCATTTGTTCCTTTGAAACAAGACAAAGTAATTTAAAGACGTTATTAATTTTGTTGCTATGACAGCTGAAATAATATTGTGTCTTGCATAGATATGTAGTTCATTAAAAACAATAGGTAGGATGCCATTAAATTACAAAATCTGATATAAAAGGACGTTGATGCCTTACAGGACTTCAATTTGTGGTGGTATTGACGCACAAGAAATATTATTCAAAAGTATACCATTCAATGTTGTTGTGATGTAATTGAAGATGAGTTTTACTCATGATACACATCGGGTGAAGATATGTGCTATCATGCACCACGTGAAGTTGGGTTGCTTTATCCCAAAAAATAATTATGATGCATTCTACAGTGTTCTCATAGTGATAGGTTCTACGAGGCACTATCGACCTGTGTCCTGTTGTGGACCATATTTTATATTTTGTATTATGATCTTGGCTCATCAATTTCTCTGTCAATCAAAGTTACTTTGTCGATCAAAGTTTTTGAGGTAACAGTTGTTTTCTCATAAAACTTATGAATGATCTAAGGAACTATGTCCTCAAGAAATTTGAACTAGTTTCTATGATATAGTTTTTGAGGTCAAAGTTCATGAGGTCATAGTTCTTGAAGACAAAGTTATTGATTTCATAGTCCCTAAGGTCAAAGTTCTCGAGGTCATTGTTCTTTAGGTTAAAGTTTCTAAGTTCATAGTTCCTGTGGTCAAATTAATCAAGGTCATAATTATCGATGTCATAGTTCTCGAGGTCATAGTTCTCAAGGTCACAGTTCCTAAGGTTAAATTTCTTAAGGTCATAGTTCTTGTGGTCAATGTTCATGAGGTCATAGTTCTCGAAGTCAAAGTTCCCAAGGTCAAATTTCTCGAGGTCATTGTTCCCGAAGTCAAAGTTTTTGAGGTCGTAGTTCTTGAGGTCATAGTTTTGTTGACAATTTTAGTGACACAAAGGAAGTGTGTTATGATCCAAAAATGTTTGGAACAATACCAATGAAGAAAAGGTTCTCAATGGGCTACTTTAACCAAGAAGAATGTAAAATTTATAATGGAAGATGATACAATTTTAGGAACCCACTCCCAAAATTTTGGAGAGTTAATAGAAATTGGTGAAGGGTCTCACTGATAATGTG
>ML786105.1:523911-551766 GCA_009831015.1 Picea engelmannii
AAAAAAAAATTATTTAGTAAATATTATATATATTTTAATGGACACGTGTCAACTCTAAGTTAAGCACAAAAAAAAATTATACATCTCCTCCATACTAGATTCTAAAGACTAAAATCCACCTCTCGATGTAATGATGACAATTTAATTTTGGTGACCTAGTTCTGGATACAAAATGTTGATATATCAACAAAAAGATTGTACACTAAATTCAAACATAGTGGATGCATGACTTCATTATACAATTTGAATCTTTGTTGAGCCAAAATGATTATGATAAAGGAGTGGACTTTAAGTACATGTTGTAGAACTCTATTATTGAATGTTAATCCCCCTCATCTTTTGTTTTTCATATGATATGATTGTTCTTCTTTCTAACTCTAACCATACGTAATTGCATTATTTTCGTGATAATTATGCATCAGTGGTTTGCACCTTCTGTCAGGAAAACGTTTCACTTTATATGGTCAACGATTACCCTAGAATTTACATGTTTGGTCCACATGCAACAAGATTTTGGTTCTATATTGATATAGCTTGAGGGAACTTGCTTGTTGCCTTGTTTTGAGCATTTTCCCTACATATTATTGCTTTGAAACATCTTTACTAATTTTCATATTCCTCTTTCAATAAAATATGATATTTATTTATCTTCAAAACAATTTACTTCAATGTAGAATATACAATTTTATACTACAAAAAATATTGTAGCTCGTGCAACATGAGTGACGAATACCCATCATAGCTTCTAAATATCAAAAATTGTAGTTAGGTTGTAGATAGGTTCTAGAGAATTGTGAAATTTACCTTTATTTAATTGGTTTGGTTTTTTTATTTTGTTTTACTAGTAGTTGACATCTTTGGCTTTTTTATTTTGTTTCCAGAGTTTTATGGGAAGCTCACAAGAAGGTATGTGATCTTTAGAGTCAATGGTACATGGCTTACAACTGTTGTTTTTGATGAAATGCCTCGTTATCTAGTTGTATCAATAGGTAGGTTGTCTACTTGTAGTATTGAAGGTAGTAGAGGTAGATGTTGTCTACTTGGACTTTAGACTAATTTCACTCTCAACAAATTTGGTAGGTTGTCTACTTATGGTATTGAAGGTAGTGGAGATATTTTTTGTCTATTTGGACTTTAGACCAATTTCACTATCAACAAATTTGTTGAGAAAAAATTCAACTAATAGAGGAGTCAAACTCGAATCTCATGGTTAGCAAGAATAATGATTCTTAATTCAGTCCTCTTTGAATTGGTTGTTTTCAATCTTGATATGAATGCCAAAGTTTGACATTCAATTTTGTGAATGTCATTTCTTTGTCATTATTAGCATGTGACATATCAATGTTCATTTTAAAAAACAAATAACACTATACCTATGTTGAAATGGTATTCAGTAGAAAGTAGTTTTTCAATACAATACATACATTATCAGACAATGTGCATTTTTTTCTTGTGAGATGTTGGACATGATGCATTGTTTCTCCTCTTTTTGATGTCCTGTAATTGTTAAAATCCTTGAACATAACTAATGTAAAGTATACCAACCTACAATTTATTGGGAGGCTACCAATTAATTATGTGGCTTTTGGCTTATAATCTTATTAAAACATCTTTTACATTATTATATTCCTTTTATATTATCTTGATGCAAAACACTTTTGAAACACAAGATTATTGAAGTGCATTGTTTTGGTGTTGGTTACACATATAGATTGATTTAGGTTGATTATGATTTTCATTTGGTGTTTATGGCCTCTTTTGTTACAATTGAATGGTAAAATTGCTAATCTACATATTTTCAAAAATAAAAACACACTAATTAATATAAAATACATGAATCACAGTGAGGTCTGTTAGGGTTTTGATGTCGACAACATTCAGGGTTTTCTGATTCTCTCTTCTCCCGACATGGTAGATGATGCAATTTTCATATTTGTACCCTTATGACTATGATTGAATGAACACTCAGGAGGAGGCGAAATCCCCCTTGTATCATAATGCGGCAATAAACAATCCAACCTTCGGGACCAGATCCCCCAGGCCGAGTTGAATATGGAAAAAGATATGGAGGTCAAAGCCGAATCCTCTCATCCAAAAGTGACTTGCATATGGAATCCGGGTAAATGTCTATCTCAAGCTACTACAGCTCCAAAGTATGTGGTTAATTCAACCAGGGTAGGTGAACACAAGCAATTTATGAAATACCAGGCCCTAATAGGAAAATTTTTAGGACTATGGCCTTTGGAACGAGACTTGATCAAATAGATTAACACTTGGTGGAATATTAAAGGGCACTATGAGCTCTAATTAGGATCAAAGGGTTTCTTCACAACTATATTTGATATTCTGGAAGACAAAGATAGAATATTTGAGAATGGACCATATTGTTTCAACTATGCTTGTCTCTATCTCTAGTTTTGGACAAATCGATTCAGTCTAGAAAAAGAATATACTTCTCATATGCACCAGTGTGGATCAGGCTCTACTCACTTCCTCAAGAGTTCTGGCTCAGGGAAATCCTAGCTAGCATTGGAATTACACTGGGGGTCTATGTCAAATATTTGGAGGCAACATGCCAAAGACGATACACTTCCTATGAATGAATATGCATTTACATGAACATTGCCAAACCTCTACCTAGTTCCCTAACCCTAGAGTACTAGGACGAAGAATGGTTTCAAACCATTGACTATGAGCATATCCCCTTTAGATGTCGAAAGTGTCACAAACACGATCATTTGTTCAGGAATTCCCCCCTAAATGCTTCGCCCGCTGTCACTGAAGGAGTAGCAAAAAATTCCAAATATGGTTTCACGCAGGTCTAGGGAAGGAAAAAACAATCTCAAAATAAACTTCTCTCGGGATCAAACAAAAAAACGTCCACAAACAACTCATATGAAGTCCTGAATCAACTTCCAGACATTCAATTAGTGGAAGACACCCATCCTTATGAAGGTAAGATCGGTAACAAAGGTAAAGATAAATAGGTCATGGAATTAATACTAGAGAAGATCACCCCACCAATATGAAAGATTCCCACTGAGGAAGATCAACTCACAGAGGACAGTGAATACATATCAATGCAGCTTGATGAGAAAGTACTAGAAGAAATAGATCTAGAAAAACTGGAAGAGTCATATCCCAAATAAGATATGCAATCTATCCCCCTGGAGCAACTACATAAGGTACTTAAATTCTATTTAAATTCCACTGTAGGAGCTACTTCCATATATGGTGGCAGTCTAAGAATCCATTCAGACCTACAAAAGGAAAATCACAAAATTCTAAAAGAAGGAAAAATAAGAGGAAGAAAATCATCCCAACAACTCATCCAAGAGGTTGGTAGTTTTATGACTAATTTAGGGAAAATACAAAAGCTCACAGAGGGATTATTCAACTCCCCCCCACCTACCTCCTCATGAATATTCTCTCATGGAATGTAAGAGGCCTAAATAGAAGAACCAAGAAGAGAGTTCTTTGAAACAATATTTGATCATGTCACAAAATCCAAATATTTTACTTCTACAGGAAATAAAAAGTGTCAGGCCCGTCGCTAAGAATACCCTTTCAAGATGTTGGCATCAAAGTAGGTATGTCTACAGTGATTCTATAGGAAATTTAGGATGAATCACAATCTTAAGGAGTTCTGCAACAATAATAATGGACAATTTTTTCTCCACCTGATGGACCATTACTATGCATTATCGGTCCATTGGATTAAACAAACAAGGGGTCTTAACAAACGTTTATGGACCCCCTTACCCTCAAGAGAAGGAATCCTTCCTTTCAAACCTATCTAATCTAGGAGCCATTGTGCAACAAAGAAGGTGGATCATTGGTGGAGATTTCAACATCATCCTCTCCTTAGAGGAAAAGAGAGGAGGAATCAGAAGACTGGGCATACACACTAAGGGTTTGTAAAAGGTAATAGATGGTCTACATCTGATTCACCTAGAAACTCGTAAAAAAATCTTCACTTGGTCAAATCGACGTTCAAGATTCATGATTTCTCGACGTTCACTTGGTCGTCTCGATAGATTCATGATTTCTGAATCTTTAATGCTATAAGGTCCACTTATGGAAGCAAGTATTCTCCCTCGATCTTGCTCGTATCATTGGATGATTCAACTCTAGATCGACCTTGTGATATCTCCTCAGCACAGGCCATTTTGGTTTGAAAATTTTTGGCTCTCCAACCCCAAATTTAAGGAAAATTCCCTCATCTGGTGGGAGAATGTTATAGTTTCCCATGACACCTTGATGTATAAATTTCAGCAGAAGTTAAAAAACTTCAAACAACACCTGAGAGATTGAAACAAAGAAGTATTTGGCAACATATTTCAAGCTCAACGATCCCTAGAACAATGAATGGAATAAATTCAAACATAACTCATAACCCAGGGTAGCATCGAATCTCTTCAAGAGGAAGAAAAAAAACTAAAACAATAGCTAGAGGAAAGGAACCGACAAGAGGAAATTATCTAGAGACAAAAATCTAGATTCCAATGGCTATAAGAGGGCGAAAATAATACAAAATTCTTTCACCGATCCATGGTACAGAGAAGACATGTCAACCGAATCACAATCCTGGAAAACAATCAAGGTTAATATCTTTTGGATCATGAGAGCATTGAAAATGAACTCGTCAACTACTACCAGGACCTATTAACATAACCCTTCCAAGATTGATCACAAGCTATCAATAAGATTACTCATCATATTCCATCTCTAATAACCCAGGAACAAGATGAAGCACTTCTTATACAGATCACTATTGAAGAAGTCAATCATGTAGTCAAAGACATGATAGCTGGAAAATCGCCTGGTCCTGACGGTTTTACAACTGATTTCTTCCATCACTATTGGAAAATGGTTCATGAAGAAGTTGTTGAGCACTCAACACACCCTAAAAACCTTATGAAATTTTATCACTTTTGGGTACCACTTGTTTTCTTCACTGTCTGAATCAATTTCACTCTAGGAAATGTTTTATCTTTGTTTTGTTTTCATGACTCTTATCATGAAGTCAAGTTTGTTTGAACTTGTGAAGTATCATGTCTAAAAATAACTTGACACCCGAATTCAAAATCGACAACTAACATTGCACCTAACGCTCTCAAATTCGGCGTCGGGAAAAATTCGAGCAAGAAAGGGAACCACAAAGTTACAACAGTTGCCGAGCGTCGATCCCCTATCAGCATCGGCAGAAGGTGGGGTTGGTTTGCATAAGTTATTCACACAAAGTTTCAATAGATAGGCAATCCCTTTCGGCATCAGTAAAAGGCGGGAAGGATAGACATTGACAAAAGGCGTAAAGAAAATCATTGATAGCCGATGACCAATGCACTTTATCAGGGTCGGGGAAATACATAAAATTTAAAATAATCGTTTTGTCCGCGACAAGCATATTGTTGACCGTTGATCCCTAATGTGTTTTTGGCATCGGGTCTTTTTCGAGAGAGTCGATCCTAGAGCACTTGGGTAGGATGATCGTCATCGTTGATCCTTGATACTTTTCGGCGTCAGAGAGATAGGATTGGATTTTAGAGTGTATAGCTTAAAGAAATTCCCGATCTTGATTAACACGAGCAAACGAAGTCACCGGTCTCGAATTCCATGTGTCTTACCACATGATGGGGATGTACGACCTAGTTTCATCCCAACTCATTTTAAGGTTTCTTGGGTCCTAGTCATGCCTCCTAGTTAGCTCCATATAGCAAGATCAATCGACATCGAAGCTTTTGCAAGGAGATATCGATGAAAAAATTTGAAGCACAATCCCAACCCTAATTGACCAACAAAACGAGCGAAACGATAGGATATTTGTGACATGAGATATGATCAGATTTGGAAATTTAATAGGCCAGTTAATGCCTGATCCCACATTAGTTTCTATCTCATGTGTCAATTAGACAACAACATTTTGAAATTGTCGATAGACCACATTACCACCCGCGCCCTCACTATCAACCCACGATGAATTTAAAGTTTAAACATCTTTGAAGATCTAGTAGAAGATTTAATTAAATTACACTCATAACCCGAATTAAATGGCTGATGTGACAAGGTAAGTTCATTCCTATTTAAATCTCTAGAATGGTTCCAAATGAATTCATTATGCACACAAGTTGAATTCTAGAGCATCCAAAGGAGATGAGTGAACATATCGAGACTGTACCAACCCTCTGATTATCAAAACCAAGTTTAACAAGATGCAAAGGTATGTATTCAAGTTTGTTAATTCGTTGGTCATAATATATGCATCTGGTTTTTGTTGCACAAACTCTAAACTATTTTCTAGTTGTAGGTAATATGTCGTCGAGGAAGCCAACCACCAGACGCTCGCCAAGGGAACCCAAGCTAAAAGAAGCTAAAATGGGAGAATGTACTTCTCCAGGGAATGCAAGGCAGTTGGAGTATGCTCCTAGGGTGTAGCCTTTCATTAAAACAATAACCAAGGAATATTTGTACAACCCCCGGCCTTTGGTGACACAGAGGCAAGCACCGGATCCAAAGTGATGCTCCCACCATGGGGGGATCTCTTCAATAGAATTAGCTGAGAAGAATACCTAGAGTATATCCCTCACAGTGACCCAGACATTAGGGTGCTCGATGACTTGGTGTTCTCGAACATTTGATGATCATATTTACACATGGTGGCAAGAAGAACCCCAATTTCCCCTGCATAGAGGTTCTGAAATGGTTTATCGACCATTTAGACGTGCATAAGTTCTTGATAAATGATGAGAATGGCGGATGTGTCAGATTTTTCCTCTCGACAGAAGTCCAGAAATACTACAAGCTCAGGGACCTAGAGGAGTGGCTCAACATAGACTTTGTGGTGAAGTTCTATGAACTCCATAACAACAATGAGTGATGGCCTCATGGTGGAATGAGGAAAAGAAGTTCACTAACCGAAGAAATGGCTGGTATGGAATGATTAACCTAAGGGAGCCATACATCTATTTGATGGACCTCATCTGTCGACGATATGGAGAAAAGGACTGCTCCAAGTTTTTAGAAGCATGGATGCCTTTGGCATACATAATGGTAATCTCCAAGAGCAGCTTCAACTAGGGATAAATAATTTATAAACAATTGAGCATCTGTGTACAAAAGGCCCAGATGTCGAAAGAAGGGGAAGCACCCACCTTTCACATGGCCTCATACCTGCTCGATGTCATCTACGCAAGGAATGTCTTCGTCGACATGAATTTAAGTCGGTATGTTACGAAGCTCCCGATACACGTCTACTTCAGCATACTATGGGAGAACAGGTACAAAAAATATTATGCACTCATCTACAATGAATTCATCGCCCGCATTCATTTCATTGTTTTTAAGAAGGAATGCCTAAGATTATCCGCAACAGCCAAGAAGATGGTAGCAAAGGTAGGTCATTGGTATTTGGATGAACTCTCAACCTACATTAGGGTGTTTAGGGCCACCATAACACCACATCTCCTACCCGCTCATGTCCCAGACTGGCTCGTTATGGGAGAGATTTTCTAATAGACTATCCTGCAGGGCTATAACGCCACATTAGTCAAGGACAAGAAGTGAGCATTCATACCCTATGGTTTCCATGTGGGGTTATATCTGGTGAAGGATACCGCTCAAGCCAAATAACAAGGACTTATCCAACTATAATTCAGGTTCCTGACAGGCTGATTCCACAAGCATAATCCTAAAGGCATGGTCCTCCAACATGCTTCACAGGTATCATCCTATTGGTCATACGCTCATGACAAGTTTGAGGATGAAGTTTTCACAAAGTGTGCCCAGAATTGGGACGAGGTGGTGCAGAGAATGTCCAACCCAAACATGACCAGGTTCAATGCCATGAGTATGGATGAACATGTGGAAACAATAGAGCAGTCGGCTCAAGAGACCCTCAGATAAAGGGAAGAAATCAGAGTAGAAGAAACAACAGAGGCACATAGAAGGGGATTACTCTTGCTAGAAGGGGCACAGAGAATCATTGATCAATTGCAAGATGACCCTGATCTGATAGAAATGACAAGGTTTCCCATTGACTACTCAATCGAAAGCTGAGGAGAACCAAGTGGCCCGGAGCCGATGCATCTTGAGGAAATCACTTGGTCAAAAAACCCTGAAGTTCCACCACCACAGATCAGATCGCCAGGGGAAATTTCAACCCAACCCGATATAGCAAGGACATCAGGGAGAACAAGTGTACCAAATCCCTTGTTTGATTTGATAACCATCTACGATGATGAGGACAGTTTGGATGTGTCCCTGGTGACTCTAGTAGAGATTACAGAGGAGAAAGAACCTGAGAGAGCATCCACCCAAGGTCCTGATGCTCCAGTTCAGAGTCGTCCGTAGGTCGAGCATGAGGCAAAAAGTGCCTTAGACACCGAGCCACTTGACATACTAGGAACCCCAAGGGAAAACTCGAGGGATGAGCTAGGATCGGGTGAACGAGAGGAAGAAATTACACAATGGGAAATCGACATTTCAACAACCGATCACCAAGTAAGCACCGAACCTGCCCTTGATTCCTTGGTTTTTGATGATACCTTACCACCCAATGAGCAACAACCAGAGGCCGAGCCATCGGGACATATAGAAGAAGTTCAGGAACCCATCCTAGAACAGATATACACAGCCAGGAGCCTGGGGAATACTCTAACTTGGGAAGAAAAACAAATCCTCGAACCTGTTGATGAGTTTTCCAATATATAAGCAATTGCCTACAACCAAAAGAGGAAATCCATCATGAAGAGAACCACTAAGAAGAGGAGGCTTGCATTTGACAGTTCGATCCTCATCACCATAGAGGAAAAATTGATCATCACAGAGCACCCCAAGACATCCGAGCTTATCGATGCAGGGAGGGAGATCACATATGCCACCCTGGATAGAGCAAGGAAATATGAAGAGGAGTTGGTTGTTGCATTAAAGGAGTTGGAGTATCTGTGCCACCTAGAGAAATACTATCAGGACTCCACACAAGACACGATGTTTTTGAGAAGTGAGTTCTAAGACTCCTATGAAAAATTCACGAATGAACGACACCTTTTCACAACAGGGATATCCAACTTCCAAGAAGACACCCTCATGGCACTAGCGACCTACAACTACATGGAAATATGGTACGAGAAGGCCCACCAAGCAGTGGAAAGAATTGATTACATCAACGTGGTTAAAAAGGGCCGAGACGTCGAAGAGCATGGCATTCGGGTTCTAAGGGACAACAACATAGATCGAATAAGGAAGGAAGCCAAATATTGGGTGAAAATGGCCTAAGAACCTCAACGGGAGATTCAAGAAAAATGGACCGATTGCGAAAGGAGCTGGGTCAAGATTAATCAGGAGATGAAATACATCGGTCTCCTAGAATTCGTCTCACCCGAGGACTTTGTTGACTTGCATGACATAGTCAAACAACATGTAGAACAAGACTCGACGTGGAATACAGAGATATAAAAGGTGGCGAACATGGTGCCTGGTCAGATACAACAGTTCATGGAGCACCCGATCAAGGCTCGAATAGTATTACAATAGTTAAGTGTTAAAATAGTCAAGTATCGAGCACGGGCAGTAGAAGTGAAGGAGATCCTTTCGGCCCCGATGGACCAACACAGATTCCCGTATGCCAACACATGCGAGGAACTCTTTGTCAAATGGTCAGAGTATGAGAAGAGTCATCCACTTCAGTGAAACCATTCGATGACTCTTAGAAGACAAAGAGATAAAAGCTCCATGTGGTGATATTTTGTTTTACTTAGCTTGCATTTTTTATAGTTATTTTTAGTTAATGATTTGTTATAAATAAGAGGATCAACCTTTTAGAAAGGGTCGATGGTTTTTGCAAAGACCCTCATTTTTTGTAATTGTAAAGAACTATTTCCAAACTACCTTAATTGAGAAGTCATGTTTAGGACTGGAGACAAACTTCCTTTTTTCATCAAAGGTGTGTGTGATAATGAAAACATGTACGTGTCTTATCTCTGGAAAGAAATAGTCCCTTCCTCACTTTGGAGAGAATGGAAATTGACTCATGAAGATCTAAACTTACCACCAGACTATAACTTAGGCCCATGGCAGGATGGGACTTCCCTAAGGAAAATTCACAACCGTCAAATCCCGAACATTCTTCGTTGGGGGCATTCCACTCTATGTACCTTCACTTCAAAAGAGGCCTACAATCTCATGGCTAAGTTTCACCTTCATCCCATAGACAAGATCTAGTACAACATATGGAAATCAAATCTATGGCCAAGGTAAGCATATTTCTCTGGTTGCTCGTCCAAAATCACATATTGACTTGGGATAACCTTAGAAAATGAGGATTCATAGGCTCCTCAACTTTCCCTCTCTGTTCCATGCAAGAGGAATTTATGGAACACCTACTCAACCGATGTCAATTTAGTGCCAATATATGGGACTTTGCAGCACAAGCTATGAGAGCAATAGATAGAAAAAATGATAGCATCATCCAATCCATTGAGGGTTGGAGAGCCTCTACTTTAAGAAACCCCATCTTGAATAGAATCTAGAAATTACTTCCTGGTTTTATAGTCTAGAAAATATGGAAAGAAAGCAATAGAAGAATTTTCCACTCTTAGTCATCTTCATACTCTCAGGTATGGCACAAAATATGTGAGAATATCCGAGAAACAATCGGATATCATAAAAGGACTGAAGAAGATATTTCATGTGATCCCCAGGAGAGCACCATCCTTTCCAACTAGAACCTCAATCTTAATCAATCTTTGATCTCCAACGTTCCCCAAACCAACATTGTTCTTAGGCCTACTTCTTGGAAAAGGTCATTGAGGGGGTTCCACAAAATGAAGTTTGATGGCGCTTCCAAGGGGAAACCTAGACGAGCTGGGTTTGGAGTGGTCTTCATAGATAAAAATGAAAAAATAACTTGTATTATGACAAGAATTTTGGTTTAGGACATTACAAATTCGCAAAACTTTGGGGCCTCCTCCAGGGAATTCAAATTGCAATCCATATAGGATATAAACAATTAATTGTGGAAGGGGACTCCAAGATTATAATTTCTCTATTCACAAAGCTTCTACATGGCTCACCTCCTGCAAACATCTCTCCTAGTTGGCATCTCCTTAGCACTTTGGAACTTCTACAATCTCTGATATCTCCGACAATGGTCATCATCCCCTCCCATGTTAGAAGATAAGTGAACAAAAATTGCAGATAAACTAGCCAATATTGGGGTATCCAGTGGGGAGTAGGACATTTTCATTCAAGATACTCAATAACCTCTTTCCCCTTTACTTCAGGAATACTCAAACATGGTGCAATTGGATTTCAATGCCCTAGATGGGGTGCCACCTAGCCATGCAAGTAATTTTAACACTTGGACTATGGCGTCCTCTCCGTTTTCTCAACCCCTTCCCCAATATGGGGCATTTATGCAGGTTACTCCCTTATTCTCTAGGTCTCATGCATGACATTAAGGTTAAGGTCTTTTTGATGGCTGGTGGGATGAATTCTAGTACATACATGGCAAATGCAATTAATGGCAGTGCAATGGATCCTTCAAGGACCTCTAACCTATACATCACTCATTCTTCATTTCCCTATTTGTATTTATCTCTAGTTCTTTCTTCCGTTGGTAAACTTAACTCCATTGGTACTCGTCTCTTCTTTTCTCTCTTCATTCTCTTGGCTGCTCTCAATCTTCTTTAGCCCCATTTCTGGTTCGGTCCTCCCTCTCTCAGCACGATGCTTCATGAGCATGGAAAACCTTTTAGAGGCTCAAGATCTCATCATGGTTTTGTTGGAAAATTCTCCTCACATCTTCCTTCATCCAGTGTCTCTACTTCTTCTTTTCTTTCCTCTTCGCCTAATTCTAGCCAACAAGATGAGGAGGTTTGAGGATTTTCCATTATGGAAGAGGAAATTATTCCTGAACAAGTTCAAGAAAATTTAGCAGCTACAACCTTGCCCTCAACATGAAGGTCTCTAACAGATGCTCCAATTTCTCTAGTTTGCAATAATGCAACATGAAGCAATTCATAGGCTCCAGTCGACCAATCCAGTAGAAGGAATGAGTAGAATCTCCAGCTCAGTTTTTTCAAGACTAGCTTTAGTTGATATTCGATCTTTGCAGGGATATAGCAGAGCAACATTTCCACCAGGAGATGATGGATCGTTGACTGGTTGACCTCCTCGACTCGCTTTCTGGCCAACAACCTTGTCATTCGTGTCTTGTATTCCACCGTCAATGTGCATGTACTCTAGCTGGGAATGTTCATCCTCGTGGCGATGGTGGTAGCAGTCAGTCTAGGATTTAACTCCACTCCTTTTTCATGTTTTTTTCTCATATCCTAGGTTCAGTTTCAATAGTTCATAGTTATGTTCTACATCCTAGATGCTCATGTAGCCATTTTAGCATTTTCAGACATCTACTTTTAGCCCCTCATGGAAGAATGATTATGCTTTATACGAACTAGTGTTGGCATTGGTTTCCATTTTTGGAAATCCATGCACCAAGTCGAATGAAATGTACTTGGCACTTTGTTTAATGAAGACAATATAAACTCTTACTCACAAAAAGCAAAAAACAAAAACAAACTTCTTTATTTTTAAAATATCTAAAAGGTAGGGACTATGTTGCTCGCAGTCCTTGTTAAATATGGTACTCATTTTACAAATCCAATGAAATAGGAATGAAAGTTGAACCGCTATAAAATGTAGTAACTAATTATTAATAAAAAAATTATCAGCATTTTTTATTTTTCTATATTGATAAAGATTACAAATAAATGGAAATAGATTAAATGTTTTTCATGCATGGTGTAAATGAAATGCAAATGTTTTTAGAATTTTCATGAGCCTTAAAAAGTATTTAAGTTATAAGACTTGGTAAAGTTGTGTCTTATACTATTAAGGGAATGATGTTCATATTCAACTTCTTAAGGGCATGTTAAAAGGAGATGATGTTCACCTTCAATTTCTTTGTACCAAAATTTTTAAAAATCAATTCACAAGGTGTTTTCTAGGTTAGTTCATAAAAGAGTTTCATTATGGAGGTCATGAGAATTTTGTCATAATTTCAACAATTCTTTAATTTCATAATGTTGGAAAAATTGTTTTCTTGATAATCCAAATTATGATAAATAAAATATTTGTAACATTTCAACTTCCTTTAATTGATGATTTCATTAAGGATGTAAGAATGCCCCTCTTATTAACGATTTCATTGTTGATCTTTAAACTTTAAAAATATGAAAGATTTAGTATTATGGGTATTGTTTTAATTTGATTGTCTTATTTTATGTTCCTATAGTTAATCCAATCGTGATCTTTGGCCCAACCTATTTTGAATATGTGGTGTTTATTGTTCATATTAGAAACAATAACATGGAGCCTATGCTTTCTCATACTTGAGCAATATGAATTGTGCATACCTAATGATGGCTTTAGATTCCACCAAAGTACATATAATTTAAATACAGATAATGGAGTAAGTAGCATTGTTGGCATAGGGGCAGACCCAGGGTTCAATTCTCAAGAGAACACCAACAAAGACCTAACTACCGACCCTTTCGGCAACACCTGCAAAGAAGATGAAGTCTCACCCAAGGTAGAGGCAGGGTGGTTGCAGGATTCAAGTGTCTGCAACCTTAGCTGGGACACTGATCTATGATTATAATACTTAATACAACTCTTAGCACCATTAGTTCCTTAACATGTAATCACTATTCACTTCGTTGATACAACAGAGCTTTGCAGTATCCATACCAATCTACAATATTCAAGCACTTAGCATATAGAAATGGATCAGAATGAGCATACCAAGCACTAAACATGACTATCTAGATCAGATCTAACATTCTCACATATGATAAGCACAAAGCATAAATGGATCTATCTAAATATATCATAGCACTTAGCATATAACATATGAACACATCAAGGCAAAGCACAAATCACACAACACAGTGTTTATGTGGTTCACCCCCACCCTGGGGCTACATCCACCAACTCTTATTATTTATTGTCTTCAATCAATCAGTTACAAGAACAGAGCCTCAAAACCCTTCTTTGCATAGGAAAGAAGATCTGTGTAGCTCACTAGATCCTTCTTCCTTGCACTACAACACAAAGCCTTCTACAGTCTCTCACGGGGACATGCACTCAGCTCTGCAAGTCTTACACAAAATGCACAAAGCCTTGATCACACAGATTGAACTCTTGGCACTTAGCCTACATCACATAGATATATCATCCACTACTTCTCTATATGGCCTAGACATCTATATATACATACAAAATAGGTCTAAACATGGGTAAACCCATGGGTCGACATCCCAATCCCGTTACATAATCCCAAAAACCCAAAAAGGACCCAAAAGTGGGCCGAGATCCCGTGATCTCTACTTCGTCTTGCACTCCTCCTTCGATAGGCTATCGAAGTCCCAAAAACGGTCAAATATGACCAAGTGTTCCTCAAACTTGGTCAAGGGCCAACAAGCATTGCATTTAATTTTAAAATTATAGGTTATAATTTTGGGGGGGATTTTCTTATTTTTATTCCGAGTCTCACTATATTTGTTGCAACCTAAAGTTCACATCTGTATAGAATAACTAGGATAATTAGAGTGCTGAAAATGAATTTTTTATTATCTCAATATCAAGGTCTGATATTTCAACATGTGTTTTGAAGACCATAATAAGATTTTGGACCACTAATGATTAGATATTCTTAACATTTTGATTCTAGTTTAAATGGAAATTATACTCGATGCCTAAATATTTGTAATATAGTACCTCTTCAAGATGTTATCACTATACAAAGTTGTAGGATAAATTATTTTCTTAGATATAATTAACATAAATTATTTTCTTAGATTTAATTAACATAATCTTAGTTTTTCCAATATTGATGGCATGTTCATAATTAATTTTTGCAAAAACGTTCAAAATTTTTGAGTTTCTTTTGAAGATTTTCAACATATTTTGCAAGAAGAGAAATATCATCAATGCATAAGAGGAGAAAGGGGTGGGAGAAAGGGGCCATCTTTGCTTAAAATCAATATTGTAATTAGTTCCTAATAAATATTGGTTATTAAATTTTATTGTAGCAATAATATTTTAGTTGAGACTAATTACAATAGTATGGAGCTCAAGAGGGATGCCTATTTTTTCTAATATTTTCCATAGCTTGACTCTAGGACCAAGGTCAAAACGTTTTCTAAAATCATCAACATGGTAGATGAAATATTCAAATTGATTAAGAAAAATATAAGCTGACCAAGGGTTGGTTAAAGAACAAACATTGTCTCATTTTACATTATTTGTTTATTTGTAGTGCATGCATCCAATTTTGAATTCTCAACTCTTTTCTTTAGATGAAGATTTTCCTTAAGGAAATAAAAGAGTTTATGCTTCAAATAGTCATTGATTTATTCACAAATTTAATAGTTTTGTGTATCTAATAAACACAAACATCGTGGAAGAAACTCACATTTGCAATGAGCTCCTAAAGTGATATACTTCTCCTTTTTAATTTTCAATGAAAGTGGTGGGTACATGGTAAATATCAATTAGTAAAAAGACAAGAATTTTAGTAGATGGAAGTAATGGAAAATGTCCTAGGAGTTAAAATTCTTCGGGGACTCTGGGAAGACTATAATAAACTCCTAATTCTCTTAAAAGGGAAAGCCTCAATCAACCCAGAAGAAATTGATGAATTGTTATGGTACAAAACCTTGCCCCTTAGTAAAAGTGGGATTCTCAAAAAGTCTAGTAGAATGTCTTCTAGATGTCTCAAAGGACAAGATTTGGGAAATAATATGGGTTCACAATGCCATCCCAAATATGAACACCTTCCTTTAGTTGCAAGTCTACAAAAGTATTTTGAATATAAAAAAATCCCCAAAAAAGAGGTATTGAAGGTCCCTCAAATTTCTCTCCATGTATAGAAATGAGTCGTCGAATAAATTTTTATTTTTTGAATGCTCTTATGCACTCATAGTCTGGAAGGAAATGCCAGTAGAAGAAAACATGGAGGTACCTAAATGATCCAAATCCTATAATGTTATATTTAGACCTTATCACTATAAATTCCTGAGCAAAATTAAAAAGACTCATTCTTATGAAGGTGTGGACCTTACTCATTTTTTTTGTTAGTCTAGCTAGAAAACAATGGAATGGGATTCAAAGAATAGAAAATACTCCCTCACTAATCAACAATTGCAAAAAAATTACTAAGGGAAGCCTTATTCAATAACTATAGAGGAGATAGGAAGAAAAAAGATCTAGGGAAAAAAGAGATTGAGGTTCCTAATTTTCTTTTGTAAAAATACATACATTCACATAAATATATTTATATAAACAAGAAAAACATTAAAGAGATTTTTGGGTCTAAAATGGGCCTCTTGTTGATTAATTGGGTTGGTTTTCATTGATGTCAACCCTTGAAGAAAGTCCGATATCAAATTCTGATAGCCCCAACAGTATGGTTAAGGGACTCAAGATTGTTTGAGGTATAAAGGTATGAAAATTAGTGTATTTGCAGGCAAGACCATTCTAGATGGATAATACATGTCATGACATTTCCAATGATATGTGGAATGCCACATAACTCCTCACGGTTACAGAGTTATGGAGTTTTGAAGTTGGAGAACCCTCATAAGTTATCTAGAAGCCCCTAGAAGGTCAAAGAAGTTAAATTGTCTAGAAACTCCTAGAAGAAGTTGACTAGTCAAAGTGGGTGAAACTAGGAGTTAATCATGGGTTAAGTTGTTGCAATAAGAGAATAATTAAAAATAAATTAGTTTCAACAAGAAGTGGAGAGTTTATTATTTGTGGATAAAGTGGTTATAAGTGGACAAGTGGTTAGAAGTGGGTTAGCCCTAAAAGAAGGAAGTTGGGTTAAGTTGGTTAGAAGGTAACCCCTAAAGGAAGCTACTTGGATATTATAAACAAGAGATAAAGGGTCTCTTATTAGCACCTATTGAGCACATTGAATATATATTAGCACGGTGAAAGTTTTGGAGTTGCATAAATACTAAAAAAAACATACTTTTTTAGGTGTACGCAGGCTGCAGTGGAAGAGGTCGTGTACATACACGGGTTGGCAGTATAAAAGGGTGCACATAGTTGGAAAAGCCATGAAATATTTAGTTGTTGAGAGTGTCAGGTTCTTAGAGTCTGAAAGCAAGCTTCGAGGAATATCTACAAAGATAAAGTACAACAGATCTATCTACAGGTTCAAAAGGTATGTCTTATTTTTATGAGTAGTTGGGTATTGTTCTCTACATGTGATATGGTTATGGGGGTTTGAGGATTTTCCCTAGAGAGGATATTGGTTGTATGACACTTACTATATAATTCAGATCTACAGAAATAAAGTGTTGGTATATATGATACTTATCATTGGTACATCTTGTTAGTATTGAGGCATATCTTGTAATTCTTGGTACATGGTTGAGGGTTTTGGTTGTGAAGTAGTTTGAGGCTACATATCAGTAAGGTTTTTATGTCTATTCCATGTGAGGGTTATTACACTTGATCATTATTGTATACACATGTATGACACATGACTAGAGAGACATAGATGCACTTGGTTAAGGGATATGTATGATGATGCATGCATAAGCCACAACTATAGATTGGCCATAGTGACATATTGTAGGTTGATTTGACAGAGGCAACAAAGTGTCTGAGTTTCATAAAATGTGAAAACCCTATCTTTTTGAATGTGTACACAGGTTGTAGTAGAGATAGCCTGTGTACATACATAGGCTGCAGTAAGATAGGGTGCGTACATACGCAAGCTTCAGCATAAACAAGTCGCATACCTGTTGGTTTTGGTTGGTACATGCTGAATTCTAGTACAGGGTGATTACAGGATATTGGTACAGGTTGGTTACAGGTTGTTGGCGCAGATTGGTACAACTTTACAGTGGTATATCTCACAGTGACAATGTGACGGATTTTACTTATATTTTAGGGTGGTTAGATGGGGCAAGGATAGGTGGTTGTATCCACCTTCCGGTTGTAGCTAGAGAACATAGGGAGTTGTAGCCTCCTTCTGGTAGTAGGCAGATAATTTGGGAGTTGGAGCTTCTCTCAGGTTGCAGCCTGACAATTTATGGGGTTGGAGCCTCCTTCCAGTTGCAGTTGAAGAACAAATGAATTTGGTGCTTCCAATGAATGTAATTCTTAAAGACATATAAGAAAAGGCATTCTTTGGTTTTCTCCCACATTGGGTTTCCACATAAAATTACTGGCGTACTGTGTATGTGTATGATTTCTCATTGTTCATGGTTCATTTATTATGAACTTGTTGACTAATAATGGTAAATTGATCATAAATATAAACAACACTTACATATTGTGGTTAAAAAGGGATTAAATTGATTTATTACTGATTCACCCCCCCTCTTAATAATCCAACAATTGGTATCAGAGTAGGCTCCTTTAGAAATTAGTTTAACCACTGAAAGGTAGATCATGGGGAGCAACAGTATGTATAAAATGGAATACCATAATTTGATGGGGAGAACTATGCATTCTAGAGCAGAAGGATGAAAACATATCATGTACAAGTGCAAGGATTTGAGGTTTGGAAATTAGTTGTAGATGGATATAAAGAAGTTGATGTTCCTCCAACAATTGAAAAGGGAAGGAAACTCAGTCTAAATAATTCAAAAGACAAAAATGCACTCCTGAATAGTTTGGTTGATTCAATATATGTCAAAGTTATGCATTTCATCTCCGCAAAGGAAATTTGGGACAAACTTCAGAATCTTTATGAAGGAAACGCAAAATTCAAGGAAACAAAGCTTCAAACTTACAAAGGTCAACTTGAACAGCTGAAGATGAAGGAAGATGAGAATATTGAAGCTTATTTTTTACTAGTTGATGAAACAGTGAATGCAATTAGAGGATTGGGAGAAGAAGTTAATGAATCTATAATTGTTCAAAAGGTACTAAGATATCTTCCAATGAGATTTGATCCTAATATCTTAACACTAGAAGAAGAACAGATTTGGATTCAATAAGCATGGATGAGCCACATGGAATATTCACAACATATGAAATGAGAATTGAACAGGAGAATCCAGTCACAAAAGAAGCAGCATTCAAAGAATCCAAGAAGTCAAATCAAAAATGAAAACAAAAGGAAACGTTAGAAAGCAACACCAGTGACATCTCAGAAGACGATGAAGAAGTAGCCAACTTCATCGGAAGACTGAAAAAGGGAACCATCGAAAAATACAGAGGTAAGATTCCTTTGATTTGTTTTAATTGTGATGGTATTGTTCATTTCACTAACAAATGTCCTCATAAGAAAAAGAAAATAAATGAAGAAGATGATTCAAATAGAAAAAAAATGTACAAAGGAAAAAGAACCAAAAATAATTTTTTCAAGAAAAGCTTTTGCACAAAAGAAGAAAACACCTCATCAGACGAAGATGAAGATAGTGAAAGTGAGACAGAAAGGGTTCTATTCACGGCATTAGAAAACTCTAATGATGAAGGAACCGAAGAAGAATATGAAGACACAAAAGTTGACTACAGAGAAGAATTGATGCGTGCCATAGAAGTTATAAAAAGGGAAAAGAAAAAAAACAAGTCAATACAGGAAGAACTAAAAAGAAAAGAGGAATCTCAAAGTTACAACTCTAAAGAACTAGAACAAATGATCACTAAATAGAATATTCAAGTTGAATAAGACAAAAGAATTGAAGAATCACCCAAAGAACGCTTGGAAGAAAAAGATAGGATCATTGGAAGTTTAGAAGCAAAGATTGTCACATTGAGAAAAGACCTTCAAAAGAAAAACATGTTGAACAACTCAAATATTTTGGAAGATATTATTAGAAGTGAAAGGAAAAACCATGACAAGTCCATACTAGGGTACAATCAAATAGAAAAGGGATCAAAATCCAAAACAACAGATCAAGAAACACAACCAAAAAGTTATGTAGAGACAATCATATGAGACAAGAAGTTTTACAAGGAAGATCACAGAGACACTCCTTCACCTAGAAGATTCAGATTTCAGAATCAGTGACAATCAAAAACAAGAAGGCCTCAAGAAGAAGAAGGGTTAAGAAGAGTAACTCATTTTAGAATATCTACAACTCCCAGGATCAAACTATATTTCTTGGTTTATGTTATTCATGTAACAATTTTGGACATAAGGTTGTAAATTGCAGAGCTAATAACATGAACAAATATGATCATGAAATTTATGCATGAAATGATTATTCAAGAAGGCCGAGTGAAAAAAAAAACATAATCTACAATGGGTTTCAATCCTTAAGTAGTGATATTGACTTATACAAGTGCAATAACTTTGGACACATGGCTAGAGATTGTAGAATGACAGTTCCTCCAAGAGAGTCACAACATAATAAATAAAGTCACAGACAGGAACCTCAAAGAATATGGATAAGAAAGCATAATCAATTCAACAATGAAGAATGCACACTTTGTCTACAAGATAAGCATAATAAATGCAATTGGTATGTTGACAGTGGGTGCTCAAAGGACATGACAAATGACGAATACAAGTTTCTACCTTAAGAAAGGAAAGATATGGATCAGTCTCCTTTGGAAACGACGACTCAGCTAGAATCATTGGAAAAGGCAAAGTAAGAATTGGAAACAAGGATACCAAGGTAGAAAATGTTCTACGAGTGGAATATATGAAACATAATCTTCTAAGTGTAAGTCAAATATGTGACCAAGGTCAAAAAATTGTGTTTGATTCTCAGAAATGTGAAATAAGAAAAGAAGGTTCAGGAAGATTGGTTGCAACAGCTGTAAGAACTTCAAGCAACATGTATGTATTAAGTGAAATTGGAAATGAAAAGTGTTGTATAGGAAAGGAAGATGAAGTTTGGCTATGGCACAAAAGAATGGGTCACACAAAATTTGACAACTTTGTCAAAGTCAACAAGAAAGAAGCAGTCAGAGAAATGGCCCAGATCACAAATCCAACCAACACCTTATGCAAACATTGTCAACAAGGAAAGCAAAAAAAGACCAAATTCAAATCAAAGGAATACTCCATAACAAGACCGTTATAAATTGTGCATACTGATCTAGTTGGACCAACTACAACAAAGGGTTTAAAAGGTGAGAAATATTTTATGTTATTGGTTGATGATTATACAAGGATGACTGTAGTTTGTTTTCTCAGGAAGAAGTCAGAATAATTTGAGAACTTGAAGATATACTAGGGAATGGTTGAAAATGAGATGGATTCAAAAATAAAATGTTTGAGATCTGATAATGGAGGAGAGTTTACTTCAAAGGAATTTATGGATTTCTGCAGCAAGCATGGAATACAAAGGAAATTCTTCGTTGCTATAACACCTCAACAGAATGGAGTTGTCAATGGAGTTGTCAAAAGGAAGAATAGGACAATACAAGAAATGGCTTGAAGAATGTTAATGGATTCCAAGTTGACAGACATATTTTGGGCACATGCAATGCATACAAGAGTTCACATTCAAAACAGAGTAATGCTTAGAAACAACAGTGATAAAACTCCCTATGAGCTATGGAAAGGAAGACCATTCAATGTGAATCACTTCAAAGTTTTTGGAAGCAAATGTTACATCAAAAGAGAAGATGGAAGAATGGGATAGTTCGATTCTCATGTGGACAAAGGCCTACTTGTTGGATATTCTAGAACAAGGAAAGCATACAAATGTTTCAATCTAAGGCTCAACAAAGTTGTGGAAATCATCAATGTGATGATTTATGAGACAGGAAGACGGAAAATAAAGGAAGAAGAAAAGGAGTCAATGGAACGGGTTCACGAAGAAGAAGCAAATGATGAAGAAGTAGCAGAAGGGGATGATGAAGAAGAGAAAGTATAAGTAGAAGGGAAAGAAAAATAATTACCTCGAAAGACACCTAGAAAATTAATACAGAAGAATAATCCATCACATCAAATTATCGAGAATAAATATGCA
The DNA here is from genome assembly GCA_009831015.1 of Picea engelmannii. NCBI lineage: Eukaryota > Viridiplantae > Streptophyta > Pinopsida > Pinales > Pinaceae > Picea > Picea engelmannii. The sequence goes on from ML786105.1 coordinate 545,859, forward strand.
GGAGTTTAGACTAGAAGAAGAATTTGTTCACCAAAAAAACTACACCTAGCATGGTTATCCTCAATTGATCCAAGCATCTTTGAAGAAGACAGAAAGGATTAATTCTGGATAAAATCCATGGATGAAGAGTTGGATCAGATATAGAATAATGACACTTGAGAATTGGTTCCAAGACCAAGGTACAAGAATGTGATTGGCACAAAGTGGGTCTTCATAAACAAATTGAATGAAGATGGAAAAGTTACTAGGAACAAAGCTAGATTGGTATGTAAAGGATACACTCAAGTTGAAGGCATCAAATTTGAAGAGACATTTTCCCCAGTTTCCATAATGGAAGAAATCAGATTGATCCTCGCTTATGCATGCTCCAATAATATTAAAGTGTATTAGATGGATGTGAAATCAACCTTCATGAACGGGGATATAGAAGAAAAAGTCTACGTTGAGCAACCAGAAGGATTTCAGTTGTCAAAGAATGAAAATTATGTTTGGATGTTGAAGAAGGCCTTGTATGGTCTCAAACAACCCCCCAAAGCATGGTATTCTAGACTGGACAAATATTTAAAGCAGCAAGGGTTCAGGAAAGGAAATGTAGAAAACAACCTCTACATCAAGGTAAATCAAGATAGTATTTTGTTAATTGAATTTAATGTTGATGATATTATTTTTGGAAGTGATGATGACAGGATGAGCCACAAATTTGCAAAGGATATGTAGAATGAATTTGAAATGTCACTACTTAGAGAATTATCCTTCTTTTTGGGTCTTCATATATGTCAAAGCAACCAAGGAATTTTTATTTCTCAAACCAAGTATATCAGAGAAATGCTAAAGAGATTCAGAATGGAAGATTGCAAACCAATCAATACTCATATGCAAATCAGTTGCAAGTTTAGTAAATATGATGATTCGAAGGCTAAAAATCAGAGGCATTACAGGTCAACGATTGGTTGCTTACTTTATGTGACAACATCCAAACTAGATGTAATGCGGGCGGTTGGGGAGGTGGCACGATTTCAAGAAACACCATAGGAATCACATGTTCTAGCAGTAAAGAGGATATTTAGATATCTCAAGGGTACAAAAGAGTTTGTCTTATGGTATCCCAAAGAAAATGATCTATTACTTATTGCCTACACAGATGCAGATTGGCTAGGTTGCATTGATGACTACAGAAGTACAAGTGGATCAATGTTCTACTTGGGTGAGTGTTTGGTATCATGGCTAAGAAAGAAACAATCATCGGTACCAGTGTCTACAGTCGAAGCATAGTGTATTGTAGCAGCAACATGTTGTACACATGTTCTATGGATGAAACAAAATTTGACAGATATACATGTTGAGTATGATGAGCCTATTCCGATGTATTGTGATAATACAAGCACCATTTGTATCTCAAAGAATCCAATGATGCACTCCAAGACAAAGCACATTCCAATCAAGTATCATTTTCTACGAGAACATGTTGCAAAGAATAAAATTCAAGTTGAGTATGATCATTAAGATTTATGTGGGAAGAAAGGTTTGGAGGAATCAGAGGAACCACAATATTGTTAATCGGAGGTCGACGTTTCGAGTCCATATCAAGACCCATCATCAGGACATCTAAGCTTGGGTAAAGGATAAACCGAAGAGCAGAGATAAATAGTAAACTTACGAGGGAGAAACTACAGTCTTGAAGTCGGCTTCTAAATTTATTATTATTATTATTATTAAAAAGATTAGGGTTTCCTTTTTGTATTAAATTATTAATTAATTTGTAACTTTTTAATAATTTCAATCTATTATTTATAAAGTTTTATTAAGGTAAATTATAGACTAAGATATTATTATAAGAGGTTTCTTCATTTTTTCAAGTTTATTAATAAAATATTGTCGTGTATGTTATTAGTTATATTAAATTGTATTAAGGTAATGTAATGTTTAGAATCAATTTTTAATGATGTAATGTTTAGAGTTAATTTTAAATTTTTAAATTTTAATTATTATTCTATTTTTATTTTCAATTATTTTATTTTAGAGTAATAATAAAGTAGGAAAAAGGTTTTAAGGGAGAAAGGTTGTTAATATTGAAACTAAGGTTTTAGGTTATAGGTTTATTAATAATGAGAAAAAGTTTCTAGTTGAGAAAGAGGGGCCTAGGTTTTTAGGGTTTTAAAGGGAAATTACCTGGTACATCTATCTTGGATCAGAGGAACCCAGTTTTCGCTGATTTCTAGGCCATTATCCCTATTTAATTTGTTAGGGTGTTTAAGGATTTCGATGGCTTCTTTGATTCTGCGTTTGAAGAAGTGATCTTCCTTGGCTAAAAATTTTGTGTCTTCTAGGCGTATGTGGTGTTTGGAAGAACAGGAGTGTTCGGCTAAAGCTGAGGTGCGCGTACGTTCATTTTTTATATCTTCTACATGTTCTTTAATTCTGATCTGAAAGGAACGACCAGTTTCAAGTTGAGTATGTTGGCACCAAAGAATAGATTGTAGATATATTCACAAAACCTCTTCCAAGGGAAGCCTTTGAGTATCTTTGTCAAAAAATTGGCATAGTTTCTGCTTCTTAATTAATTTTGAATGATATTCTTATATGTCTTATATTTACATGAGAAAGAACCATAAAGAGAAAAATTTATTTTGGGGGAGTAGTTTCATGAAGATTTCATTCAAGGGGAGCAACCCCAAGGACAGTTCAGTTAGGGGGAGAAACCCTGATAGGAAGTCACCTTTGCCATTGATGCCAAAGGGGGAGATATTTATCAGATGCATGGATAGAGAGTTAGATTCTTGAAGAGAGAGAACAAAGACATGTTTCTAGGGGGAGTGATGGTCACAAGGGGAGCATGAGTGATATGACTTCAGTGTTGCCATAAATGCCAAAGGGGGAGATTGTTGATCAATTGGGTTGGTTGTCATTGATGTCGACCCTTGAAGCAAGTCCAATAGAAAATTTTGGTATCCCCAACAATATGGTTAAGGGACTCAATATTGTTTGAGGTATAAAGGTATGAAGATCAATTTATTTGTAGGTAATAATATTCTATATGGATAGTACATGTCATGTCATTTCAGGTGATATGTGGAACTCCACATAACTCATCATAGTTAGATATTTATGGCCTTGTGAACTTGGAGAACCTTCAAAACTTATCTAGAAGCCCCTAGAAGGTCAAAGAAGTTAAATTATTCTAGAAACTCCTAGAAGAAGTTGACTAGTCAAAGTGGGTGAAACTAGGAGTTAATCATGGGTTAAGTTGTCTCAATAAGAAAATAATTAAAAATAAATTAGTTGAAAAAAGAAGTGGAGAGTTTAATGTTTGTGGATAAAGTGATTATAAGTGTACAAGTGGTTAGAAGTGGGTTATCCCTAAAAGAAGGAAGTTGGGTTAAGTTGGTTAGAAGGTAACCCCTAGAGGAAGCTACTTGGAGAGTATAAATAAGAGAGCAGGGGTCTCCTATTAACACCTATTGGGGACATTGAATATATATTATTGTGTAAGGATTATTGTAGGTACTTATTGATACATCTGAAGTTACGCAAGTCTGAGGTAGCACAAAGGGTTCATGGTGAAAGTTTCGAAGTTGCAGAAATATTGAAAAAACCTTAGTTTTTGAGGTGTATGTGGGCTGCAGTGGAAGAAGTCACGTACCTATGCGAGATGGCAGTATAAAAGGGCATGTATAGTTGGAAAATCCATGAAATCTTGAGCTTCTAAGAGTGTCAGGTTCTTAGAGTCTAAAAGAAAGATTCCAGGAAGATCTATAGCGATCAGGTACATCAGATCTATCTGCAGGTTCAAAAGGTATGTCTTGTTTTTATGAGTAGTTATATATTGTTGTCTACATGAGATATGAATATGGGGTTTTGAGGATTTTCCCTAGAGAGGCTATTGGTTGTATGGAACTTATTGTATAAGTCAGATATACAAAAATATAGTGCTAGTATATCTAATACTTATCATTGGTACATCTTGTTAGTATTGAGGCATATCTTGTAATTCTTGGTACATGGTTGAGGGTTTTGGTTCTAAAGTGGTTGTGAAGTTATTTGAGGTTGCATATCAACAAGGGTTTGATGTCTATTACATGTGAGGGTTATTACACTTGATCATTGTAACACACCCAAGCACCCACGGGCCGGGCTACGCCACTTAATCCGACTGCAACACACCCAACCACCCACAGGCGAGGTACGTTGCAGTCCAGGGAATCACTTCACAGTGAATTATCTCAATTCAAATACCTTGTAAGTTAATTAAGAGGCATGAAAATCACATGCATAAGACAAGATCCATGCCACAACATAAAATAGATAAACAACATCCCATGCATAACAAATAGTAAGCAGATAGGCACATTAAAAATGCATATCTCATAGATAATTAAATACACAACAAAAATAAACATTACACAGAAAACACATAGAGAACTTATCTTTGCAAGTAAACGTTCACAAACTAGATGCAGACCAAGGACGTTCCTCCCAACCATAGACATTGATGTTCATTTACTCTCAACAACAGGTCACCCCCGAACTAGGGCTATGAATCCACAAGGACAGGTCATAGGCCAAGTCTAAACACAACAGTTGGCTAAGTAGCTCTCAGGTTTCCCAACCTCGCAACAAATCCTAGTTTATAGCTCTCTTTCTTCCTCAGCCTGCACAACCCCAAGAAATGAACACCTTTCTCTGCCATGCAGTCCCTGAGGCTATTCCATCTCTCTCCAGGGCTCCAATGCTATTGGTCTGTAAATCTCCCTACTGGAAACTCCAAGAACTCTCAGTTGTGGACAGTTCCATCCGAACTACCATCAAAATCATGCACACATGCATCCATTCCCTCCTGGAATGATCAGTAAATCATTACATCCATTCAATGATGGATCTCCTCTTCCTGCCATTCATTTCCATGATCAACCCAAGAGCACATGAACTAGCAGTAGTGAGTGAAGAGGCAGAAGAACAAAAGAACAAGGGGAAGAAGATGAACCAGGGAAAGAACGATCCACTAACTTCACCCAAAGCCACCCTCATGCATCCATTCATATCCATGCTCAAACTAATAGCATATGAATGTAGCAAGAGTGAGGCTCCCAAAAATGAAGAGTGGAAAAGGTGTAACAATGAATGAATAAGAACAATTGAACCCCCAGCCAAACCAAAGATGGGTTTATATAATTACTTGGAAATCAAGAACCACATGGCCTCCCCCAAGAATCTCATGTAACCCCTTTTCTTCATAAAATCAATTATGGGTAAATAAAATAATAATAAAAAGGCTTAGCCCCTCAAGCCCCCTCTCTCATGGAATCATAGCCCCCTATGTCTTTTTTCCTTGTCCGTCTTGCAGCCAGCAGTGTATTTTATTGAAGTATATGAAGTATTACATTTCTTAGGCACTCTGGCCCCTTTTCAACTTTACCGGCTCACCAGCCTAAGTCCTATTTACATAATACATTATAATTCATAAGGGTTAGAACTGGGATGTTACATCCCCCTCCCATTATTTTGGCATTGTCCTCAGTGCACAAAAATTTCCAAGCATGAGCTTTCTGCTCATAATGGTCGGCTTTGGAGTTGCAGGTATCATTATTCCTTATGGGCTCACATCCCTGCTATATCCAAGACCATTCTACCTACAATTTATTCAATTTACATTCATCCAAAACAATTTGTCAGTAATTATCAAATCATAATTCCCAAAACTATTTTATATAGAAAAAATAAAACTTCTAGACATGAGCTTCTGCTCATAACAATTTGGCTCTTTCTAGCAATAGGCATTGGTCTTCTTTATGGACTTACAACATTTCCATATCCAAGACTCCTTTCTTCTTGGAATTTCAACATTCCTCAGCCAAAGAAATTGTCAATATCTCAGGTACAAGCTATATATATATATATATATATATATATA
>ML786105.1:560391-576666 GCA_009831015.1 Picea engelmannii
TCATTCTTACTGTGTTTGCCTGAGAAAAGGGGTTGAGATTTTGGGTAGAAGGATAAAGATTAAATCTGAAGGGTCATGATCTGCATGTAGGCTTAGAACCCTAGCTTACTAGTCCGTAGGGTAAAATACCCAACAACACAAACCAGAAAGTTTGCAGGATCACCTCCTATAAAATGGCTACCCTTAAAGCAGCCTGATAAAGATTTTAAGCACGAAAAAGAGAAGCAATAATTTAATTTTATTTGAGCAATGTTGGTCAATGAAGTTTCGAGTAGTATTGACACCTGAAAATCGATGAAAATATCGAGGGGAGCTTCTGTTGAAGGCTTGAAGTTGGAAAAATTTAAAACTATACGAGTTATACTATATAAAATGCAATAGGACTTTTGCAAGACCTTGAAAAGGCCTACTTTATCTCGAACTTACTTGAATGAGGAACTGCAAATGCGCAGCAACAAAGAGATACGGAAAACTTGTATCGCGCAGGAAGCTTGTAAATTACCTGCCTGTATTAGCCCCGGCAAAATCTTAAATAACGTAAACTCTCATGAACAGTAGACCAATACAAATTTTGACCGTACCAAAAGAGCGGTTTTAACACCACATAATGCTCATGCAACTAATTGATTATCCCAAAGAAGAGCTGCCTATTACGAGGGAGAACGGATCTGAGCCGTCAAATCATGGGCGGATACCCGACAACCGTCGGATCTGCAAGGAGTTGCGAGGGAGTTAAGTCCTCAAGGGATACAGGAGGAGAAATCCCGACGTAATCGGGGTCGTCCGTTGGAGGGACGCGTGGCAGCAATCGAGCGCCACCCAGGAGAGCCTGATAGGAGGTCAATCATCGGGATATTAGGGTTTTGTTAAGCCGGAGAATCGAGACCTTGTGGTTCTTGAAATCCTGAGAATGGATCCCAGCCGTTGATCTCAGTAGGGACACGCATCAGCATTCTGGGGAGGTATCGGGATTTGACTCATCGGGAATTTCAGAGGTGTAGAACCGTTGCATCAAGGAATCGTGATACACAATTTCTCGATAAGATTAGAGCTGTCCAAACAGTGTGGACACGTGTCAGGAGATCTCGAAGAGTCGGGGATCGGAAAATCGAGGTTTTCGAAGACAAGGAAACCTTGTCACTGGGAATCGTGATCCGTGATATCCCGACAATGACGTAAGAGTTGTGGGACCACCAGAGTTAGAGTGGAGGACAGGTGTCCGTCATCCGGGAAGAGTCGGGAACTCTATGAGCAAGAGGTTGGGAAATCCGTAGAGGAAATCCCGATACAAGCGGAGCCGTCCATCTGTGGGACAGGTGGCAACCATCGAGAACCATCGGCATTTGGCCCCATCGGGAAATCGGGAATCCTGGGGACATGATGTTTAGACACTTTGAATTCGCGATCCGCGAAACCCCGATGAGTGGGGGCCAGCTGTCATCACAGCAGAGAAGGAGGACAAAGGCGTAGTGGAGGCCAGTTGTCAGCCAACCGGGAGTCGGGATATCGGGGTTTTTGAGGACACAGAACGCTCGCATGTTGGAGTCGTGATCCGCGATATCCCGACGGGAGTTTTGAACCGTCCATCGGCGAGGACGCGTGGCATGAGATCCTAAAGAGTCAGTGTTTGGGGGGATCGGAGTTTTCCCAGGTAAAGAATTTGTGCAACAGGAAATCGCGATCTGTGATTTCCCGACAGGATCAACACCATCCATCAGCGAGGACGCGTGGAAAGAGATCCCAGAAAGTCGGAGTTCGGGATATCGAAATTCTCGGAGTCGTGAAACTCTTGCACAATGGATTCACGATCCGCAATTTCTCGACACGGTCGGAGCCGTCCAATTTGAGGGACGTGTGTCCAAGTATTTAAAGGAGTCGGGGTTCGACATTTCAGGATTTTTGCATACAAAGGAACTGTTGCATTAGAAGTCACGATTTCGTGATGCCCGATAGAATGACACGAGGAAGTGGTGACGTGGAGGAGAGAGCTCACATGTGCATCAGAGATCGGCATTTCGGGATTCTCGGTGATGAGAAAATCACATCAAGAGAACTTGTGAACCCCGAATCCCGACAGAGAGTACGACGGTGGTCACATGAGAAAGGGTCATATGGGCCCAAAACGTAGCCAGGAAGGGCTAAAGTCTGAAGGGAGTGCATCGTCATATCGGGGATCGCGGATCCCATGGATAGGGGTATCAGGGTGATGAAAACCCCGAAATCCCGATAAAGGATAAGACTACGGTCACAAGAAGAGGTCATGTGGACCACGGGCATAGATTGGAGGGCTAATGTGCTAGGAGCATATCGGGGATCGGAGAATCGCGAGTCCTAAGGACTTGTGAGGTTCGACATATGGAACCCTGAAACTCCGAAGTATGATAGGGCTGGGGTCACATGGAATGACGGTCATATAAGATAGGTGTCTAGCCCGGAGGGCTAGCACATAAAGTACCATATCAAGAATCAACAATCCGGAGTTTGAAGGAACAGGAATTATCGACATTTGGGATTACGAAACCCCGAAGCCCGATAAACAGGATTCCTAAAGGAAATTTGGGCATGGTCCCGGGCAGAGGCCATGAAGAAATGAGAAAGACCTGAGGGTCGGATACTAGCCAGTGATTTCTGGGGGGGGAATCCAAAGAGCCGCTTCGGCTTGGCTGATGAAATTGAACGATTCTGTATACACATATAACAACAGGTATACACCAACAAATGAATTTATAAATACAAAGGGAATAAATTGAAAGAAAAATGTCGAAATCCATACAGGGCTGGAATTACAAGCAATTCATTTCTATTTCACACTGCAAAAAAAAAAATATAGAAAATTACCATTTATCACTGAAGTATAAGGAAGGTTCATGCAATTTCTTGATATGAATAACCCTGCGTTCTTCATGAAGGTACTGAAACTATGCACAACATGCGGACTAAATCGTACCTCTTACTATAGCTGAGGGCAAGCTCCGCGAAATGTACAGACAAGGGATTGGTTCTCAATAATTCAAGGAGACTGGACTCCAGGTCCTGGATCTTATCAGGGGCCATATTATATACTCTGTTTCTGCAAAATGAACTGATAAAGTGCTCAGAACAATGGTGTGGATGTGAGCCATGGCAAGGGAGATTCTGAAAACCTCTGAGCAGAGCAGAGGCAGATCTATGGTGGACAAAGACTGATGTGAGGAAAGTCCCAGCGGATGAGAAAGTGGGACAGAGGAAGAACGCGTAGAGAGTTGAAAGGTTGACAGGTGTAGAAATTGGGGGTTAGATACGAGGGAGCTTATGAAATCCAGACGAGCACGTGGAACCCATGCGTGCTTGAACCCTTGGGTATACGTTCAATTATTATATATATATATAATATAAAGTGTTAAAAATAATTTAAAGTAAATTAAATAATTTATATATAAATAAGATTAAGTTAGTATAAAATTAAAGTAAAATTAATCTGGGTTAAATCAGTGTAATAATAATTTTAAATTAATTATTTTATTTGAGTATAAGGTTAATCTACCTTAAAGTTTGATGTTAACCAAGCTTAGATGCTTCATCCTAACCCAAACATAGCCAATTACCCTAATGGAGTAATGTCTGTTTACAGACAAGTAAAGAAAACTTACACCCAACCCTGTTTCTAAGTTTAAGTAGCACCAATTTGAAACGTCCTGGAACTCACCCTGATAACTTTGGGGTGATGCAGATTAAGTCATACAAGATGGTCAGGACTCGAAGCGGTCGAGGTAGGGGAGTGTCATCACGGGCACCATCGACACCACCCACACCATCAACACCACCAACACCATCAACCCCACCAACACCACCAACACCACCACTACCATCGCCCGAACTAGCCCTCATACTGTGCTCGTTGGAAGCCATTAATGAGACTTTAAAGGGGCGCCAACTAGAAGGAACTGAAGTGGAACTCCCACCGTCTGGGACGGGTAATCCAGAAGCATCAAGGAACTCAAGGGGATAATTTCCACCTGAAGACATCACGCGAGAATTGCAGAAAATCAAAATTCCGGAGTTTGCCGTAGGTCACACCAGTGAATGCGCGGAAGCATGGTTGGAATGCATGACAAGGTGTTTTTCCTTAAGGGACTATGCGTACAACTCGAAGGCAAAGATCGCAATTTTTCAGTTAAGAGATAGCGCCTTGAACTGGTGGGGCAACTTAGAAAGACAGCTACACCTTACCCCAGACACAGTATCTTGGGAACTTTTTGAGGAGAGGTTCCGAAGGAAATATCTACTAGCATACTAAGAGGAGCAACAAGTAGGGGCATTTCATGCCTTAGTACAAGGAAACAAAACTGTAGAAGAATATGAGATCAGGTTTATGGAACTGGTCAAATACGTTTCGTATATGGACAATGACCAGCGACAGGCAGAGCGCTTTGTTTATGGATTGAACCTGAAGATAAGAGCTATGGTGCGGATGTGGAAGCCGTCTTCAGTAGCAGAGGCAGTAGAAAATGCGCGTTACGCAGAAGAACACATGAACTTAACAGGGGGTGCAAGATTGACATTTTTGCATCACCCAGGATTCGTAGGAAAGACCCCAAGGACATTTCCTAAGGGAGGGGGCTCAAGGCCACCACCTTATGGTAACAAAGTTGTGCCACGGACAGTAGCTGCAAGGATTTCAATGGAAGCTAGTGCAGCACCTCATTCATCGCCAACGGTGCAGACAGGTCCACGACCATCTCAGGGAACAACTAGTAGGGGCAGGGGTTCCAGGGGAAGGAACTCATTTCAAAGACAAACACATAACAATGCACAGGTTCAATCTCGTATTTCCTGTTGGAGATGCGAAGGACCCCATTACGAATGGGACTGTCCAGAGTTACAATTAGGGTTTGTGCATAGAGGAGGAAAGGCACCAATGGGGAGGTCAAGTAGCAACCACCAGATTTACACAATGATTAATAACCGCCAGGCCGAACATCAATCCACCGTAATGGAGTCATCAGGTACACTAAATCATATTAATGTTAAGATTTTGTTTGATTCTGGTGTGACAGATAGTTTCATTTCACCATCTGCATTAGAAAAGAGTGGGCTGGCAGCCTACGAGCACGATGACTTTAAACAAGTCGAGATGGCTTCAGGGGAAAAACAAGTTGTAGGACCTAGTGTTGATAATTGTATAGTAGACCTAGGAGTGTGCACTACCAGGTTGAAGGTATACTTCACTGCTCTTGGGGCGTATGACCTAATCATTGGAATGGATTGGTTAGCAACTCATCGAGCTTTGGTAGATTGTTTCGCCAAGAAGGTGTTTTGTATTGATGATGAAGGAAGACCAATAGAGATCCAAGGTGTACAGAGAAAAGTGTCATTATGCTTTATATCAACTATGAAGGTCAAGCGATGCTTAAGACAAGGGTGTCGACTCTATGTAGTAGAGGTAGTGAAAGAAAGGAAGGGACCCTCATTAGATCAGTATCCAGTATTGTCATAATTTCAAGATGTTTTTCCGAACGAGTTACCAGGGTTACCTCCAGAAAGGGAGCTTGATTTTACTATTGAGCTAAAACCTGGTGTAGAACTAATATCCAAGACTCCGTATCGGATGACAGCACTGGAACTTTGTGAATTGCAAATGCAGTTGAAGGAGTTACTAGACTTAGGGCTAGTAAGGCCCAGTGTCTCACCTTGGGGCGCACCGGTTATTTTTGTAAAGAAGAAGGATGGATCCTTACGACTGTGTATAGACTATAGGGACTTGAACCATGCTACAGTGAAGAATAGGTACCCAATGCCATGAATAGATGACCTCTTCGATCAGATGAAAGGAGCAGCGGTATTCTCAAAGATCGATTTGTGATCTGGATATCATCAGTTAAGGATTAAGGAAAGTGATATCCCAAAAACTGCCTTTCGAACTCGATTTGGACATTACGAGTTTGTTGTGGTACCTTTCGGATTGACTAATGTGCCAGAAGTATTCATGAGCCTCATGAACGGCGTATTCTGGAAGTACTTAGATCGATTTGTACAAGTTTTTTCTAGATGACATTCTCATCTATTCCAGGAATGAAAGAGAACACGAGGAACACTTGTGAATAGTGTTGTCTTGCCTTAGGGAGAACAAATTGTATGGGAATCTGTCGAAGTGTTCCTTCTTCCAGACAGAGATCCACTATTTAGGTCATATCATTTCTGGCGAAGGAATCTCGGTGGACCCTGAAAAGGTAAAGGCCATTATGGAATGGCCAGTGTCGAAAAATGCACATGAGGTGAGAAACTTCATGGGGCTAGCAGGTTATTACCGGAGTTTTGTGGAAGGATTCTCAAAAATAGCGAAACCCATCACCACTTTGCAACGCAAGGGGGTCAGGTATGAGTGGACAGAAGAATGTGATAGCACATTCACTGAGCTTAAGAGGTTACTAACTAGTGCGCCAATTCTACGAGTGCCATATATGGAAAAGGACTTCATGGTCTGCACGGATGCCTCGAAACAAGGATTGGGGGCCGTGCTAATGCAGGATGGAGGAGTGATATCTTATGCGTCAAGAAAGTTGAAGAAGCACGAAGAGTTATACGCGACTCATGATTTAGAGTTGGCGGCTGTAATGCTAGCTCTGAAACTTTGGAGGCACTATCTTGTAGGATGAAATTTTGAACTCAAAATGGACCATCAAAGCTTAAAACATCTCTTCACTCAAGGAGATCTGAATGCTAGGCAGAGACGATGGAGTGAGTTCATGAGTGAGTATGATTTTCGTATTTCATACATAAAGGGAAAGGAAAATGTGGTCGCAGATGCCTTGAGTAGGAGACCACGTATCTTCTCCTTGGTAGCCTTAAAGGTCAATCTGAGGGAACATGTGTTGACACAACTACTAGGAGACAGTTGGTATTTAAAGGTTAATTCAAACCTCCAGAGCGGGAGGCAATTAGACCCAAAGTATGAAGGATATAATCTGGAAACAGATGGATTGTTAATATATCGAGGAAGGATGTATATCCCAGAGAATGGGGATATTCGAAGCATCATACTGAAGGAATCCCATAGATCACTTTATTGTGCGCATCCGGAAGTTAAGAAGATGTACGTAGATATGAAGAAACTCTTATTTTGGGTAGGCATGAAGCGCGATGTAGTTCATTTCGTCGCTAGATGCCTAGAGTGTCAACAAGTGAAGGCCGATCACCATCACCCGGCAGGCCTCCTACAACCACATGATGTCCCTATGTCCAAGTGGGAAGTCATCTCAATGGATTTTGTTGTAGGGTTGCCACTCACATCTCATAGACACAATGCCATTCTTGTAATAGTGGATAAGCTAACCAAGAGTGCTCATTTCATTCCGGTTAGAGACACTTACGATGTTACTGATGTGGCACGAGTGTTCGTAAGCGAATTTATCCGTTTGCACGGGATACCAAAGAAGATTATTTCAGATAGGGATTCCAGATTCACTTCTAGATTTTGGACTAGTTTACAGTCAGCATTGGGGACTCAGTTGAACTTAAGCACAACTTATCATCCTGAAATAGATGGGAAAACTGAGAGAGTAAATCAAGTTATGGAAGACATGCTTAGGATGTATGTAATGGATAATCAAACCTAGTGGGAGAAGTACCTACCTTTGGTAGAGTTTGCCTACAATAACAGTTATCATAGTTCCATCAGAATGCCACCATACGAAGCTTTGTATGGAAGGCCATGCAGAACACCATTGAGTTGGGATAGATTAGAAGACCGAGTAACAGTTGGGCCAGAATTGATTCAGGAAATGGAGGAACAGGTGATTCAGATCAGGCAGAGACTAAAGGAAGCACAGGATAGACAGAAAAGTTATGCAGATGCACACAGGACCAACCGAAATTATGAAGTGGGGGACCAAGTTTTCATTCGTATCAAGCCTAATAAGAGTACCATACGGTTCGAGAAGGGGACAAAGTTGTCACCTCGGTTTATAGGGCCATTTAGGGTCCAAGAGAAAATTGGACCCATTGCCTATCGTCTCGTACCGCCACCCCACTTGCATAAAACTCATAATGTATTTCATGTATCTGTTTTACATCATTATGTTGCTGATGAATCACATAAACTAAATTGGAAAGAATTGCACGTATCAAACGTGGGAACCCTCACGGTAGAACTGTTACGCATATTGGACCGTAGAGTCCGACTGGTAAGGAACCGTCTGGTAGATCAAGTTAAGGTCCAGTGGGACAAGTATAGTCCAAGATCTGCTACTTGGGAGGACGCCGAGACACTATGGCGAGACTATCCCTCACTATTTTGACCACCTCGAGAATATGTTTCTCAAGGGTGGGGTGTAGGTAACACCACCTTTTGACTTAGACGGCCAGGATTATCTGAGACCTATACACTTTATTTCCTAGTCACAGTGAAACTATTAAGTGATGCACTTAAACTTTAAACTTATGAACTTTTGTGAATGATTAAATGTTATCAATGATGAGGCATGCAATGCGATCTATTATGTGAATGTGAACTTTATGAACGTTTAGATGTTATTGATGATGATGCATGTAATGCGATCTATTATGTGAATGTGAATTTTACGAATGTTTAAATGTTATTGATGATGATGTATATGATGTGGCATACTGTGAGAAAGTGAAATTAATGAATGATTAAATACTATTAAAATGATGTTGGATACAATGCAGTCTATTTGGGCAAATGATGATCTTGTGAATGGGTGATGAGTTTGAATTATGGGATATTATGAAATCTAATTCTATGTGGAAAACTTTGATGTTGATGTATTGGTACAGGGATACCAAATTCATATGATGATGGTATGAGATTACATGATGATAATGCATGGAAATGTATGAGTTTGTGTTACAGACTAAACTGCAGGTTATGGGCTATGAAATAGCCAAGACATCATGATGATGAAAGTGGGTGTCAGGACCACTAACCGAGAAACATTATGGTATTAATAATGTATGTGAAATTTATATTGATATGGATGCATTGCTATGATATGTGGACTAGTGCATGATTTTGGTACTAACAATGCCCAAAACCGAATAAACGATGACAAAACCTCCAGCAACACGGTGCCCCTGTATGTTCCATTGTAGGGTGTTGACCCTATTTCTGATAGGAGGGGTGGAGGCATTTCCCACCGAGTATCCTCCATTGTAGGGTGTTGACCCTAGTTCTGATAGGAGGGGTGGAGGCATTTCCAACCGAGTATCCTCCATTGTAGGGTGTTGACCCTGGTTCTGTTAGGAGGGGTGGAGGCATTTCCCACCGTGTATCCTCTGAAACCTGAAGTCATGGGAGAACGGTTCTAGTTCACACTCCCCAAGACATGTGATGATGACTGTCAGTTGCCTGCTAGGTAAGCTTGGTCGGGATAGCGACACTTCCACTTACGGGTTCTATTTGGAGTTAGGTCAGTATAGCTGACGCTCCAAGATAGTCTAGCAGAGGACGGATAGGAATGGAGTTGGAAGTAGGTTAGGGAGGAAGGATGAGTAGAATAGTTGAGACCTTATGGAGATCTGTCATGTGGTGGAATTTGATGAAGAAAAATGTGTATATATGAATATTCATTATGATGTAACTAAACCACAGTTGTTTAAAATAAATTCTTGAACTGGATAATTGTAATTAAACGATTTCTCACACAATTAATTGATTGTTGTCTTTTATAAAAGACTAGTCTTGCTGACTGGATTGAATGCATACATAAATTACTAAAGGATGACAGTTTGATTATTAGTACATGCATGAGACTTGCATGTACTAGCTACACATGCATTTCTTGTACATATACACTAGTATGTATGAGCTTCCTTGACTTACTTATTGATAGTGTCAGTCACTTGTTGTGAATGGATGAACCATGCTCTTTTCCTTTGTACCGTCAGATCCCTTAACTTCGGGACGAAGTTTCTTGAAGGGTGGGTGTATGTAACGACCCTGATTTGATGAATGCTTAAAGATTACAAAGTAAAATTAATTAAAGAAAATAATCGTGATTAACTAAGTAATACTTTAACTACAGATCACATTTAATGACCTGAGAAATAAATCTTAAGAAATCAATGAGAAATGTTATAAAATGGTTGTGTATGCAGAGAGGAAGGGCCGGTTAGTCCCGAGAAGATAAAAACATTAATGGAGGGAGAAGGGACAGGCACGGGGGGTGGTTGGAGGAGTAACTGCATGAGTCGGCGAAGGAGGAATAAGGGGGGGGGAAGTTGTCGGGAGGAGGATTCGACATTGGAGGAGGATTTTTCTGAGAACTTTTGGACTTGCTGTGAGCACAGAGTTTGGGACTGTGGCTTTTGATAAGGGGAGGCACTGAGTTGCTGGAGGTTTTGGGCACGGGGGCCAGGATATCCGTAGATATCCTGGATCTAGGTAGTTTTCCTAGTTGGCAGGGAGGACAGTGGTTTTGGGCAGTTATTTTCCTGTTTGTGGCAGGGTTGATCGAGTAGCAGGAATTAGGAAGACAACAGCAAGGCACAGAGGCAACATAAATTAGCATCAGAACCAGGTACTTGTTAAGTTATGTATTTATTTCTTTATGCCATGAAATCAATATTTATTGATAAATCTAAGTTACCGAAGTTGCTGTTATGAAAATCAATATTATGCTAGGAAGTTATTGTTTCAGTTTACATAATAAAATGTTTATGAAATTTAATGATGTCTAGAAATATTAGGTTGTTACACTTTTTACCTTAGCATGAGATCGACGTTGGGACCAAGTCCTCTGGACTTCGGCCTTCGGCTGTTTTCCCTTATCAACTTTTGTTTTCCCCCGGAGTTACACTTTGTCGAAGCCTTTAATAACTCCACTAGCAAAAAAAGACGATCGAGGTTTAATATCCAGCCGAATGGACGATCCTGCCCCCATCTGGAGGTTTCAACGAGATTAATGACTACAACTTAATCAGGCATTGAGATGGACGACACTCAACCAATTTGGAAATTTGACGCTCCGAGGTATTTCTGTTCCCGAGTCTTCCACTTCCCTGTAGTGGAAATCCTCTGAAGTACCTACCTCTACTCCCTCTGTTGGATCCAATGGTCACAAGAACTCCTGGAGGGTCTTAGATCAATGGACCACGTGAATTCACTACTCCAGGACTCTGGGACATTTCAAATCTCGAGTCACTCAACTCCCCAGAGTGATATCTGTCGAAGTGCTTACGCCATCCTTCCACTGCTTGATCTAACAATTGAGAAAGGTCCTGAAGGGATATTAGATTGACAGCCTGCGTGCCTTCGCGACTTCAGGCTTCGACACCTTTTTTACTAACAGAAACTTGGAAACCCCTAGATTACTAAGTCTCCAGACTACAAGATCTATTGTCACGTGTCTTCTGGGATCACCGGTCGATATGTACTCCAAACTTCGGGCCTTCAAGAGTTCTCAACCCAATGCAAACTGTCACATATTTTTTCTCCGGAGTGCCTAGTTGATCCAGGTGGATATCGGTGACCACCCACCTTTTCCAAATGGCTCAAAACAGTTTTCTGGCCATTTTGGCAATTTACTATTTTTAGCAGGTTTTAACTTCTTGGGCCATTTTGAGGGCCTAAATGAAGGTTTTTCGAGATCGAGGTTCTCAATCATATCCAAAGGCATGATTGAGCCCCCAAAATGAATCTCCTCGATGATACCTTTCCAACGATCTATCACACGCCTAAAACGAAGATCGTATGCAAAAGTTACGACCTCGGGAAGTTGATGTACTCACTTACCCACATGACTTTTGGCGCTTCATCTCCTAGGGTTAGGTTTTTGGATGTCTAGGACTTTTGGTATTCTCGTTTACTGTAAAAAATCCTTCAGAGCCTCATTGTGATCATCTTCTTGCGAATGCGAGTAGCCGTCACATCTCTTCTTAGAGATAAGCTGCCACCATTCTAGCGAGTCTTTCACTCTGTATTTTTACAGTCTCTGTACATTTCTCTGATTAATAGAAATTGTGTATTACTGTATATCTGTGTTTATGGTTTCATCTCTGATACATTTTTGTTATATTATTGAATATCTGCAATATCTCTGTGCATTTATTTATTATATCTCCGCTCTCATTTCGTGTCGAAAATAATCCGGATCACTAGTCTCCGGACTGCATGATCTGTTTCCACGTGGAAAAATACTAGAAGTGGACACATGGCCCAATTAGGTGGGTGACATGTGTCATGTTCTAACTGACATTTCAATCATCCACAGGTTCAAAAATCACTGGCACATGGCACACATCCCATGTGTCTACGTCATCCCAGGTGACGTCAGTGAGCCACGTCACTTCGAAATTTCGGGCTTCGGAAGATTTTACACTTTCACTCCTCAAATCTCTCAAACTCTGAATTTCCGAACTGTCCAATCTGTTGACACGTGTCTCCCTTAATGGACAGTCCATATTAACTTTGGACTTCGAGGCTTCAGATTATTTCGCCTTAGCAAAAATTGTTCCTCCCGAACACTAAACTCCTGAACCATTGTGAGATCTACAACTCACAATCACCCATGCACAAATATGATAGCCCTCAACACTCCCAAAACCCAGCGCTCTATCCAATGGTCGACGAACTTTAAGATATTTCACATCAACAAACTCCATTTATCTCGAATACCTGTTAGATCTAATAGTCCTAAACACTCCCAAAATCCACCGCTCCATCTAACGATTGACGCGACTTCAAGAATCTGGCCTTCGACAGTTCAAGCTTTGCATGCCTACTAATATTGGTGAATTTATGAAGTATTAGCCTTCATGCTTGGCCTCGATTGACGACTGACGATAAACAATCTAGATCTGACGACTGGGACTTAACCTTTCCCAATTTCTGGTTGTTCTTTCATCAAACGGTTTCTACTCACCAATGCTCCGATCCAACGATACAGATCTCTCTTGATCCCATAGTGGCAATCTCTTCCTAATTCGAAAGGGGCAGTCACGATCCTTCGATCCCTTACAAAGGATCTTTGATGTTCTGGCTTCTGCCCAGACTTTGTAGCGCCATTCCTCCTGAGCTTTTCGACTTCCAGGTCATAAAAAAAAATGATCTCAACCACGAGACTCTGACCAACAAACCTGGTCCATACCTACTCGGTGTTTCAACCAGAAGCTCTAATAACAATCTGTAACATACCCACCCACCCACAGGCCGGGCTACACCACTTAATCTAACTGCAACACACCCAACCATCCGTAGGTGAGGCATGCTACGGTCCAGGGACTCACTTCACAGTGACTTATCTCAATTCGAATCACTTCTAAGTTAATTAAGAGGCGTGAAAATCACATGCATAAGACAAGATCGATGCCACATCATAAAAGAGATAAACAATGTGCCATGCACAAAAAATAACCAGTAGACAGGCACATTAAAAATACATATCTCAAAGATAATTAAATACACATCGAAAATAAACATTACACGAAAAACACAAAGATCACTTATCATTGCAAGTAAATGTTCACCAACTAGCTGCAGACCAAGGACATTCCTCCCAATCATAGACAATGTTGTTCATTTACTCTCAACAGCAGGTCACCCACGAGCTAGGGCTATGAATCCACAAGGACGGGTCTTAGGCCAAGTCTAAACACACAACAGTTGGCTAAGTAGCTCTCAGGTTTCCCAACCTCACAACAAATCCTAGTTTCCAACTCTCTTTCCCCCTCAGCCTACACAACCCCAAGAAATGAACACATTTCTTTGCCATGCAGTCCCTGAGGTTGTTCCATCTCTCTCATGGTTCATTTATTCTACACTTGTGGAATGATAATGGTAAATTGATCATACAGATAAACAACACTTTTATACTGCGATTAAAAAGGGATTAAATTTATCTATTACCGATTCACCCCCCCTCTCACTAATCCAACACCTCCTAAGGAAAATAATAAAATAAAAGATGGATTTTCAAAGGGAAAAAAAAAAACTAATTTTTTATCATATTTCAATTTATCTCCTTTTAGGTTTACTCAAATTTCGAGTGTATGCATTCATTGGATGTAGAATTACATGTTGCATCCAATAAGTACCCACTCTACATGTTTTTAAGAGACCCACAGTGAGATAATTTGGAAATACATAATAACAAAAAAATATGTGTTTCTTCATTTTTTTTTTTATGTATTTCTAGATTATCTCATTGTGGGTCTATTAAAAGAATGCAAAGTGGGTACTCATTGGATGCAAAATTTAATTCTACATCCAACGAGTGTATACACTATAAATTTGAGTAAAACTATAAGGAGATAAGTCAAATACAATTTAAAAACTAGTTTTCTTACTTTCCCTACAAAAAAATGTACCCTTATGGTTGACATAATTATCTTGAATCCTATTGGTTATTTTAAAGTTGATGTTGATAGCACAGTTTTTAGACCAATCTTTAACTCAAAATTTCTCTCATGCATACTATGGAGAGGTAGATACAATGGTACATACATCCTCTTCCTCAAAGTAACAAGAACATAAATAAAATCTTAACAGGAAGCAAGATCTAACAATTTGACATCCTTGACCAACATAACTCATTTTGTGAACAACTTCATACATGCCTTCTCTCTCCACATATGTCAAAAGGAGAACAAATAGCTAACCTTATTCTCAAAAATATATTTCATCGAAGCTTCCAAAAAACAAACATAATTTTGAAATTACCAAGTAGTTCTAGATACCACTAAGAGACAATAGAACTAAGGACACACTAAGGGTATGGAGTCACCCAAAAAAATTGCATGTTAATGCAAACTCCCCTTAAGAATTAGTGTCTTCTCTATTTGAACATGATCCTAGCAAGACCTAGCCAAAGGACGGTCCCATAAATGCTTTACCATTTCCAACCTAAGGTAGGAGAGGAAAATACCATCAAATATGCCACTCTTAATCAATCAATCCTTGGTAGTTAGGCCCTAGTATATCACTAGCCAAGCAAACACCTAGATCTTGTAAAACACCTACATTGACCGCACATTATGCAACCTCTAAACCCAATGGTCCTCAACAATAGACAATACCCACCTCACATTAAGCATTGGACCAAGCTCAAAAATTGATATAAAATGAAGTATAACTTATAAGAGTTGTAATAAACCAAGGGGTGCTCATAATTCCACTCCCAATCACGTAAATTTATGGCATATCAATATTATTTTTGAACATGTATTCCTACTAGATGAGGCCAACTATGTACATGATGTTGGGTTGATGAACTGAATAAATGGCATACCCACGAGATAATAATCCCCAAACTTTCCAAGAATCGGTATTGGCATCCCACAAATCCCTCCAAACAATACAATAGAGTATGGTTGTGCTCATGAAGTTGGAGATTCATAGCATGGTAGCTAAGGTAAAACCTAGATGCGAGTGAGACTTCTTATTCACCATTTCCTAAATTTCTTAATAACAATAACAATGTTATCCATGTAAATCTTCCAAAATACTTAATTAATTTAACCAAATTTATTGTGATAACCTTAAATGTGTTACTCTTTCTAAGATGTATGGATTAGTTTATATGATATTAATGATGCGATGGATTGATTTATCAGATTATATAAAAATTATAATTATAGAAATATTTTTAAGGGAAATCGAAGGAAGATAATCACTATATTTATCTCACTAAACTTAGTGTGATATTTTATCAAGTTAACTTATTAATCAATTCGAAGTTATTATTTCAAGGCATCAGGCACAATTGTTTTTGTATATATTTAAATTAATCTATATTATGCTTATATAATCTATTTTCAATCAAATTTTAGGGTTATATGAAATCTGTAATTGTAAAATAATATTTTTTCTTAAAATGAAGAAAAATAATTACTTCATGCTTTACTTATTTGATTAAATTTGTTGTGATATATTTAAATGTATTATTATTTGTATAAATGTGTACATTAGCCCGAGTGGGCCTAATGGTTAAAAACATGTGTTTCCTCTTAAGAGATCACAAGTTCAAATCCAAGGGGGGTAGGGTATGTATACCTTCATAGACTTTACCAGTCAAATCGTTGGGCGGAGGGGGGTCCCTTGTCCCACAAACAAGGGGGTCTCATACACTAATTTGGTGTGTTGGCTTGGTTGTGACCTTAAAAATAGATTATTATTATTATTATTATTATTATGATGATGATGATGATGATGATGATGATGATGATGATGATGATGTTTACATGATTGATCGTTCAATGTAACTTTAAATTTATATGAAATCATAACCGTAAAAATATTATTAAAGGAACTTAAAATAAAAATAATCACCCCACCTTTAT
>ML786105.1:588227-603709 GCA_009831015.1 Picea engelmannii
GATTTCTCCCCTATCATTGATGAGTTGTAAAATATTTTATTGTGTTGGTCTTCCATGGGCATCGATGCATCGGGTTCCTCAAGAGGCTTATTAACTAACAATTCTTCTAATTATGTGCTTTGCAACAGTTTTTCCATTCCATCTTGTCTGTTTACAGAGTTGTTCTACAAAGATTTGGACCACTCATTTTCTCTTCTAAATATTTATGGTCCCTATGTGGGATGGGAGGAATTTTGGAATATTACTCTTGGCTCTGATTGTTTTCTTTCTGAGTCTCTTATAATAGGAGGATATCTGAACCTTACTCTGAATAGAGAGGAAGTGTGGGGTTAAAATGCTAGAGTGGATGTGTTGGCTATTTTTTTTGTGCATGAATTTGAAATGGAAGGCCTTATGGACATTGATCTAGTAGTCTTGAAGCCTACTTGGACCAACAAAAGAATTGATCTGGAGGGGATTGTGAAGCATATTGATTGTTTTTTAATTCATCATAGGTTATTGCAAGATGGGAGTGATATTCAATATTGGGTTGGTAAAGTGAGGTGTTCCAACCATTTCCCCATTTACATTGAATTGGCTAAGCCACTCGGTAAGAAAGGTTCTCCTTTTAAATACAATTATGCATGGGTAGAAATGGAGGATTTCTAAAATTTGGTCAAGGATTGATTGGTTGTTACACATTATTTTGGTCACCCTGGTGATGTTTCTACAAGCATATGTTCACGCTCCCAAAAGGATCTTTCTCATGAGAATAGTGATTGGTTTCTCCCTCTACAAACCTTGTTTTTAGAAGGACGTCGCAGGCTAGGAATAATACATAGTGTGGAAATGGCTGATTTTCGCAGGTTGTCCTTAACCTGGCTTGTGGAGTTTTCGCGGGTTGCTCTATAGATAGGGTGAGGCGGCGTTTGAAGACTAAGAAAAGGACGAAGTTCACAAAGGTTCTAGAAAGGAATCTTCTAGAATATGAGGTGGCATCCATATGGTTGGGATCCTACTCGCTTCTCTGATTTGGTGGGATCATCCTAATCTCTTTAACCATCTCGTTGTCTCCTATATAAAGATGGGTTTCTCATGGAAAAGGTTAAGCAAGATTAAGCAAGGAATTAATGAAGGAATAGGTTGAATACTAAGTGAGGAATCTTATTTCAATTGATGCTTGAGGTCTCCATTTGTCCATCAAGATATTATAGATCTTCTTCATGCAAGTTTGCAAGTGTGTGTGTTGGAGAAAAGGGCCACTAAAAGGGAACCTTGCAACATCAAGGCGGTTTGGTTGTATCTTCCACTTTTACTTAATATAATACGGTGGCATGTTTCTTTCCCATAAAATCATTATTATTTTATTACATGACTCCTTGATCATATGTATAGGTTTTCATTGAATATACTATTGTTTCTTTCACTTTGGTTGGTTTGTGTCATTGCATATCTAATTTCACAAGAGCACCGAAGCGGAGCAAGGACAACAAAGATAAAAGGAAGCAATATTCAAAGGTATGTCACTCATCTCTTCTTTGATAGTAAATTCGATGATTAAAGCTTAGGGAAAGCGCCATGTCCTATCTTGTTTTGTTCTAGATCTAGGTGGGTCTAGGGATATTAGTTCACGTTTGTATTTACCGATTTATCCAATAACAAATTTGGCGACTCCACTGGGGAGGATTGTGAAGGGGATTGTGAAGCATATTGATCTGGAGGGGATTGTGAAGCATATTGATTTTTTTTTAATTCATCGCGAGTTATTGCAAGATGGGAGTGCTATTTAATATTGGGTTGGTAAAGTGAGGTGTTCCAACCATTTCCCCATTTACATTGAATTGGCTAAGCCACTCAGTATGAAAGGATCTCCTTTTAAATACAATTATGCATGGGCAGAAGTGGAGGATTTCTAAAATTTGGTCAAGGATTGATTGGTGCATTTTCAGAAAAATTATAACGAATAAGCTAATTCAAAATTCTTCGCAACCCTTCATAAAATTAAAATTGTTGTTACAGCATGGGCTAACGAAAGAAGAAATTCCAATGATCATAGTCTTTGTCAAATTGAAAGTGATTTGGAAGCCATTTATGTTAAGATACAACTTGGGTAAGGGAGCCAAGAAGATATGGACTCATGTCGATCTTTGGAAGCTCATAGGGTTTTGTTGATGCTTGAATCCATTAGGACCAAAATGGCAACCTCATGAGGTCATAAGTCCCCCTTCATTTTTAGAGAGGTGGTACTCCTCTTAGACTAAAAGATATATCTGTGGTATCTTGGATTAGGAGAGTGTTAGGCAACAAACCCTAAATATTTATATCTTGATATTATGAAATAAAATGGTTCTTGAATAACCTGTGTACAATCTTTATGTGCATCAAAAGAAAAGATTGGACGAGGGCTTCAACATCAGAATTAAATTATGATCAACATCACACACAATCTTCTTAAAAATATACAAATACATCGATATCTTCTTCACAGGAGAGAATGATTTGATCATCTCAAATAATTTTAATAGAGTATTGCAATCAATATCAAAAGAAAATTTGATAGGTCAACCTCAAATACTTTATATTTTGAAAACAGGGTTACAAAGCATAGTCGAGATCAACCCCGAAGCAATTCTTTGTGGAGTTTTATTTATGAAAGATGTTCTTCATTACAAAATTATTTGAAAGCCATATAGGTGGCTACAAATACTCCATGATCATATAATAAAATATCTTAGAAGAATATAAGAAGAACACTCAACAACTTAGTCGTGTGCCCAACCCTAAGATTCGAGCATAAAACTATGAGAAGTGGTGTAGAAGAATATATATATATATAATGGAGATGATGCAGATTTATTTCTTTTGATCAGAAGATTTATTGTGTATCCATGGCTGTATCTTATTGTTCCTCTGATATTCTACCCTGCCCCTTTGACAATACTGATTCTTGGACCTTTGATGGAGACTCTCTTCTCTTTTTAAGGAGAGATTTTCTAACTACTTGAGTAGTTAGGGTTTTCTTCCTTTTTTGAAATTACCATACAAGTTTATTATTTAAATATTCCATTTAATTAGTGCCTCATTGAAATTATATCATCAGTATATACATATCCAAAATGTGTCCCCTTCCCTTTTTAATAATTTGTTTTTTTAAATAAACTTTTATTTGCATAATTTAATCAATTTCCCATTAAAATAGGACGACTGTAATTTATTTTTCTGGAAGTTAATACCAACTCTTTAACCTTGTAAACCACTTCTGATGTTCTCTTCATCATCTCATATTTCCAGTGATACAAAATTTTCCCAAATGCATCGCCCGGATCTCAAGATATGATGATGCAAGAGCATCGCTCCATGCCAGCCAGCCAGCCATGTCAGCGTGCATGCATTCATATGCTAAAAGGGAGGCGCAGCCTCATTTGAATTTGAATTGAATGTAAATTTAATGTTCTTAGGTTGTTGAGCCAGGAAAGTCGTGCCTTTGTGTAGGCGTTAGATAGGATCGACTTTAATGCTAGATTGGCTGAGATCTAGATACAGGTGCTGGACTAGACAGCCATTGAATGTAATTTATTAGGGTAGGTAAATCCTGGAGGGAAGCGCTCGATGGAGCCTCAGGTAAAAGAGATTTTCAGATCTCATCTTGAGTTAGTGATGGTAGAGTAGGGGAAGAGCCAAAGAGAGAGCTCGATAACACTCTTGTACAAATAGGCATTTGTCATTTTTAATATATACAGAAGCAGTTTTTCCTGCATGTGTTCTGTCTTATATGTATGTCTGTGGGTGTTCATTATAGGATGTATTTGTGTGTTGTTATCATGCCAATGCAAGGTGTTTGTTTGATTTCAAGTTGAAGATCTTTGTGGTTTCATGCCAGGAGGGCGTGACAGAGCACTGAGGTCTCTGAATACCAGTGCACAGAGGATGCACTTCTGAACTCTGAGGAGTCAGACGAAGACGTGCTGAGGCACAGAGGTTGAAGTCAATAACTCAGAAGAAGAATACCTCAAGGTTGTTGAATACCTTGGAGGCAAGGTTGTGTAGCTGGAACACAGTTGCAGACAGAACTTTGTTGTAAGTTCTATGGAGCTCTGCCAGGTGGGCATTGAGCGTAAGCATAGGGTGTTGAAGGAAGCACTCTGCTGAGAGTTTGAAGATAGAAGTCAGAAGCTCTGCCAGGTGGGCATTGAGCGTGGGTGTGCTAGGAGTGCACAAGAGGAAGGAACACTGCTGTGAGTTCAAGGAACAGAATCATTGAGGATTCTGGAAGGCTCTTCCAGGTGGGCATCGAGCAGGCGGATAGGTGCACAGGAGAAGATACTCTGCCAGGAGGGCGTCGAGGAAGTGTGAAGATAAGCACAGAGGTGAAGAGAACTATTTGAGTTCTGTGTTGTGAAGGGAGAGTCCACTGAAGGACCTTCACTGGGTTGTTGAATACCCAGAAGCACTCAGCCAGAGGTTGCTTGAGCAGAAGGATATCCAGAAGGCCATCCATTTCATTCTCCATCTGAAGGAGAAGAAGGATAAAATCCCTCAAGGGGTTTGAGCATTCGAAGAAGCTCAGAAGAGACATCGTGGTATATGTGTGAAGACTCTACAGGAGGTAGAGGTAAAATCTCCAAAGATTTAAGGAGAAGCTCAGGAGAAGCAACGACAGCCGTTCGATCGCAGAAGAGAACAAATCTGGACCGTTGAAGTTTCATGTCCAGGGGAGTTCAGGAGAAAATCACAGGAGAGGAGGACCAACAGCCGTCGGATCCCGTATAGAAATCCTGTCAGCCGTTGGATCGGGGAAAGCTGCGCAGAGGATTACGTGCAAGAGCAGGTGCGCAGGAAGCTCAGGAGGAGTAACCTCAGCCGTTGGATGATCCGATAGGATCTGGGCCATTCATTTGGGAGCGGACGCGTGTCACGAGATTAACCACATCGGGACCTCAGGCACTAGAGGTTGGAAGAGGAAGGCATTCAACTTCATGAGTGGCGAGGAGGCGAGAGCTCCGTATTGTGGGGCCTAGCTGACGTCATCTCAGGATATCGGCACTCGAGAACGGTGTGGGACCATAGGAGTCGGTAGGTGCACAAGTGGCACCTCGCATCTCGAGAGCTCAGAAGTGGAAGGGTTGAGAAACTAGTGTCAAAGGACGTGAGGTTGCGAGGGCAGCGAAGTGGCGAGGAGATCTAGATCGTCCAATTGAGAGGACGTGTGGCAGAGATCGAGAGATCTCGCGAACTCGGGGTTCGTAGGTTGAAGGCCCAAGTGTTGGGTGTCCCGAGTAGCAAAGTCACCAGGGAGTGAGGTAGCGATGGCGTGGAAGTCCCAAGAGAAGTGACGGGTGTGGACGAGTCAAGTCACACGTGCGCATCGGTGTTTCGGTACCTCGGGTATCGGAGATTGTAGAACCAAAAGTTTGGTATCACAAGTAGTGGGGTCATGAGTAGAGAAATCCATCAGGGAAAAGTCAGCGAGTTGACTGATCATCGGGTCTCAGGGATCCGAGGGTGTAGCGCTCGACTATTGGACTCGCGAAGTCGTGAGTTTCGATCCTCCGAGAAGATTGAGGAAGGGGATCGCACGACGAAGAGAATCTGTGGGTAGGAAGATTCTTGATAGGGAATTAGGAGAACCTTGGATTTCTTCGGTCCAAGAAGAGAGGAAGGTCCTGTGTGAGTGGACGTGCCCACAAGGGTGGTGCACGGTTGCGCCATATGAGCTCGTGAAGTTGAGTTGTCATGCAGGCCCATTAAAAATGCATATGACTGATATTTTAATTTCTGAGAAAAAAGTATCAACTTTAAAAATTTGAAACCTATACCAACATATTCTACTTCTAAATACCTTTCCAATGGTATAAAGTTTGTGTGATTCCAACACCCAGAGCTCAAGTTATGGCCTCTGCAAGATGAATGCTCAATGACCGTCGATCAAAATTGATGGGAAAATCTCAGCGCTTGGATTGATTTTCGTGCTTCCCTTCATAAAATTCGACATTTTGGTTTAAAATTATATCCCACATGCATTGGGATATTATATTATTCATAATATATAATACTAAGTGCTTGATACGCTTAGCAAGAAACACGAGAAATGAAGAAATTAGGGAGATTGGAGGATTTGACCCTTAGAAAATTATCGAATAAAATAATAATTTTTGGAATCCTGTCATCATCCATGTAATGCAATGTCATCAATGATTCATGCCCATGTGTCATCATGGAAATGTTCCACCTCATCTCCATGTGTCATCACACAATTTTCTTCCATATGTCACGATCCTCAGCTTACCATGTGTCATATTCTCATTCGTTGGTTTTCATGCCTTGAAATAGCTTTGAGAATTTGGCTAAGTATGGGAGACGGGACAAGAGGGGATGAGGGAGAATTGTGGGAAACAAAATTCGAGTGGATAGTTTGTAGGTTGCAGGGATGGACAAGAGAGTATTTGAATATAAAATATTTCATGAACCCGCCAACTCGCGGTTATTGACAATCAAACATATGTTAAGTGTTGAATGGCGGTCGATCGGACTTGCATGTAGAAGGAATAAAAAGATTAAGGCCTTGGAACCCACGACAAATATGATGGTCAAAATATTTATCACAGAACTTTAGGTGAAAAATGTATATCGTGGAACATGGGATATGAAAGCTTGAACCCACGAACCCAAGAACCTGCAGCTGCAAAAACGACTAAGTATAGAATAATGTTGTGGTTGGTTGGACTCGAGATATGGGAGCATGGATGGAGATGAGGATCCACGAGCCCACCAAACCACAAACCCGTGGTTTTCAAAAAACTACCAATTATAGTAACTAGAAAGGGAGAGAAGACAAGATAAAAAAAAAGAGGGAAACAAGTGGAAAAATGGTTAAGTGTTGAGATGGATAGAGGTGAAAGGTGAGAGAAACAAGTGATGAGAATACTTAACCAAAATTAGAAAATGGAGAGGAGAACATGATACTTAGAAAAAATCTTAAAAATCTCTCCTTCTAACCTTCAAACTAGATCTTGAATAACTTAGGCATGCAAAAATGGATTTATGATCTGAAACGTGCATGACAAAGATGAGACTGAGGGTTGTAGAGTGAACTTATAAAAGTTCAAAAAATGTCTTCTTTTGATACCAAGGATTTTATGAACCCAAGCGCATGAGAATATAGATGACCAAATTTTGGTCAACATGTTTCTCTTCTTTTTGAGCAAGAAAACGTCTGGCGCCAAAAAAGTAGGGCTCTATGGATATCAATAGGAGACCAAAAATCTATTTTTTTTTCAAAATTATGCCAATCATAGGCGTAATATCAAATCGATTTAAGAATAACAAGATGTTGAAGGTAATAAGGTGTGTGGATTTCCTCAATTAGAAATGCTTGGAGTGGAGTACTACTCTTCAATGTTCAAGGAGCCCCAACATTCAAATGTGGGAGACATTCTTAGATTGAATTTTTTTCCCCCGCCTAATAGAAGTGGAAGATAGTAGGGAGTTGTTTCATGAAATATCCAAGGAAGACTTGCAGACGATAATAGCTAGATTCAAAAGGGACAAAATATTGGTCTGGATAGGTAGAATGTGGATTTATATAAAGATTTCTTTGATATCATTGAGGTCGATCCTCTTCGACTGTTGGAAGAAATTCGTTGTTCTGGAAATTTTCTGCACAACATCAATTCCACTTTTCTAACCATTATCCCAAAGTCATATTGTCTTGCTACTTTTGATGAGTTTAGACCTGTATCTTTATGTAATGGGATTTACAAGATAATGGAAAAAGTTATAGCAGTGCAAATCAAACCCTTTCTGGACTCAACCATCACTCAAGAGAAATTTGTTTTTTTTATATGGTCGACTCATCCACGAGGCAATTGGCTCAGTGCAAGAAGGTATTAATTCCATCAAATCATTTAGGCATCATGTTTCAGTCATAAAAATAGATTTGATTAAGGCATATGACCGGGTTTTGTGATTATACCTTAGACTCATTCTTTTGCACATTAGATTTGAGCTTAGTATGGTCAAGTGGATGATGGCATGTGCTTTGTCGGTATCCTTTGCGGTACTGATCAATGCGGTGGGTTTTCCATTCTTTCGCTCAGGTCGAGGCCTGCATCAGGGGTGCCCTCTCTCTCCTTTTCTATTCTTGTTGGTCGTTGATGGAATAAGAAGGTTAATTAACAATGCTAAACATTCTTGTTGTTTCTAAGGTTTGTGTGTGGGTAGAAATGTAAGGCTATCACACGCTCTCTTTGTATATGACATCTTTATTTTTTGTCTATGTGGGGGTAAGGAAGGAATAACATTGTAGGAGTTCATGAAAACATTTTTTGATGCCATGGGTATGGTCATAAATTCTTTCAAGTCTTCTCTTTATTTTCATGGGGTTGAGGGGGAGCAAAGGGAAGTAATGAAAAATATGTTTAATTTTCCTTTGAAGGATATGGAGGATGATCTCAAATAGCTTGGATTTATTCTTAAGCCCAATAATTATGGCATTGCGGATTAGAATTGGATGTTAAACAAAATTTAAAAACATAATAATCTCTAGTGTAATAGATGGATCTTAAGGGGGAGAATGATTAATCCTCATCAAGTCAGTTATTGAAGCAATTCCAATTTATTATCTTTTGTTGGTCAAGATCCCGAACAATATAGTGACAAGGATAATGAAGTTGTTCTTTAATTATTTGTGGAAATGGAGTTTAAAGTATTTGGGGTCTCACTGAACCATATAAAATATTCTCTCCAAGGCCAAATTTCTGGGAGGTTGGGGGATTAAGAATATCCCGGTACTTGGTCAAGCATTGACAACTAAATATCTCTAGGTATTTATGAAGAGGGATAGTTTGTGGAAAATAATTTTTTTGGAAAAATATATAGCTCCTATGTCTATTATTGATTGGATCATATAGTCATTCAAAGCTCTCTCCACAACTTCTATTCAATGGAGAACTATTGTGCAAGCATTCCCGGTTATTGGAAATTATATAGCGTGGAAGGTCGGGGAAGGAAAGCAAGTTTGAGTTGGCTATAATGCAATTTTCGGATGTGGTAATGGAATTTTATTTCCCAAGGGATTGGTGAACCATCTTAGTAATATGGGATTGTGCATGCTTCATAGGGTGAGTGACCCAGGTTCATCGACCATTTGGGGTCAAGGTTGGCTTTCAGCGAATCATTTAGGCCTTCTTGATTTTTGGATACTTGAGTGGGATATTTATATTTCAGAGATAAAAAGGGTGCATATTCATATTTCTCGGGAAGAAGATGAACTATCCTAGGTGTTCAAAAAATTGAGAGAAAATTATTATGCAAAGTTAGGTTATCAAGCTACAATGGCAGAGAAGAATAGCAATAAGGTTTGGTGGTTCAAGAAGCTATGGAATATTTGGAGCCCGCTATAGTGTGCCCTTTTCCTTTGGCTCATTCTCAAAGATCAGGTTCTCATGTGGGACATGTTACAAAGGCATGGTAAGAAGGGGCCTAGGATATTCTACCTATGAAAAAATGATGGAGAATCGAATCATCAGTTATTTCTTGATTGTCCATTTTCTAAACAAGTGTGAGAAGACATATTTGGTTATAACAGGTCAGGCTTGCCAAATCTGTAGTCAAAGGATAATGTAAATTACTATATATTGGAATGTTTTAGTAATCCTCAGTTGAGACGGTATCAGTCACTCCCTTCATTAGTTGGTTGGGGTGTATGGATTTCTCATAATAGCAATCTTTTTTATGGTAATGGTCATCCTTTCTTTTACGTGGTTGAACAAGCTTTGGGTTTGTTGAGTCGTTATTTGGTAGTTTTCATTGGTTCTTGTCCTCGTGTTATCGAGCCTTTGGATATTGACAGTCAAATCCCAAGGGGATTTTTCGATGGGGCATCTCAAGGATAGGACCATAGGAGTGGAGTTTCATTTATGCTTTATCTATTTTATTCACATTATATTTCAAGGAAAGCATGTCTTGTCTCGGGCTCTAACAATTTTAGCGAATTCAATGCATTGTTCGAATTGTTGAAACGTGCCAAGATTACTAGTCTAGATAGTCTTCAGGGTTTTGGGGAATCAAAATTGGTAATAGATTGGATGGTGGATGCAACGAGTGTTGCCAACAATGAATTAATGTACTTAGGCTGACAATTGAAACAAATCTCAGCTTCATTTCATAAAATCGCGTTCATGCATATTTACAGAGAACTAAATATAGAGACATTGATCTAGATTATGAGTGGAATGAAATGAATAATAGATTGAATACCATAACATGGAGATATGGAGAACAACAACCGATATCCAGAGAACAATAACTTCTATTGAATAAAGAAAATAGGCTAAAATTGTAAAACTGCAGAACTGAAACAACTTGCTCGAATGGTGGTAGCTATCTCTGAGAAGATATGTGGCTACTACGCACATCCATTTGAGAGGAATGATTACAATGAGGCTCCAGGGGAATTTTTAACATTACTCGTGAATACCAAAACCCTAGACATCCAAAAACCTAACCCTAGGAGATGAAACACTAAAAGTTATGTGGGCCTCGATGGGTAAGTTGGTACCTCAACTTCCTGAGGTCATAAATTTTTCTTACGACCTCCGTTTTAGGCATGTGATAGCCCATTGGAAAGTTATTTTTAATAATTACAAATTATGTTGTCAAACTCTAACTCCATTTATAGATTGATTGTGGAAAGCCAAAAAAAACATTATTTAGGGCTCTAAAATGACCCTGGAAGTACAGAAAGATGTATTGATATGAAAACTTCCAAAATAAGCTAGTTGGAATAGGTGGGTGACTGCCAAAATCCACTTGGATGTTATGTAGGGCTTTAGGACAGCTCTGGAAGTGCAGAACCCACAATTACAAAGAAATGTCATCATTACAGAGAAACGTGTTGAACTAAAAATTGTCAATATGAGCCAGTTGGAATAGGTGGGTGGCCACCAATATCCACCTGGATCAATCCTCCCCCCTTCAGAAGAAATGGTATCCACTACATTGAGTGCCCCCGTCAGGTGAGGAAAATTATGTTGAATTTGGCCCTAGGTAAGCCACTTGCCTTGGTGTAGGAGTTTCCCTACCTTGACAACCTGATAAATCTAGATCCTCTGCTGGCGAGTGCCCTTAACTTGTGTGTCCACTATTTGATCAATGGATTCTTGTTCCATGTAGTCAGAGTTGATCTTTGTTGGTGTCAACTTTTCTGCGATCTCTAAGGTGTCCAATAATGGTGGAAAATATGGCCAAAGGAGGTCCACATTGAACACTGGGTAAAAGCCAAGGAAGGGTGGACTTTTGAGCTCAAAAGCATTGCTATCCATAGCCTTGGTGATAGTGTAAGGCCCGTAGCGAAGTGGGCGGAGCTTTCGATGGGTCCCTATGAGGCGTTATTTCTACAAATGTAACCAGACCTTGTCTCCCACCTAAAACTGGTGCGGTACTCTGTGTTGATCATGACATTGCTTGTACTTAACATTGGCTTTCTGAAAAATCTCATGGACCTATTGGCGGATGTTCTGAATCCGCTCAATGGATCGGGTGGATTTTTTTGCCTCAGACTGAACATGGGAAGATTCTTCCTGTGTGGTTGCAAGAGGTAGTGCAACATCAATGGGACCCAAGGGTTGGAATCCTAGCCCCACTTGAAATGGGCTATGGCTGGTGGATCTATGGAGAGCCATGTTGTAATTGTGTTGAACATAGGGAAGACTCTCATCCCATGTACGTGGATTCTTAGAGTTGTACATTTGCAGGATGTGAACAATAATCCAATTGATGACCTCTGTCTGGCCATCGGTTTGGGGGTGGAAAGCAGTGGGTTTAGTGAGCTTGGTGTCCAACAGTGACCAGAGACTCGACCAAAATGTGTTAAGGAATTTTTTGTCCCGATATGAGGTGATGGTCTGTGATATCCCAAAATGGACCCACACCCGTTCGAAGAAGATATTACCAGTATCTATCATTGTGATTCTCTTCTTGTAGGTTGTGATAATGGCCATCTTCGAAAACCGATCAACCACCACAAATACACAATCATTATCGTTCTTGGTGGATGGAATGCCAAACATGTAATCCATCGAGATGGATCCCCAAGGCCTCTCAAGAGTAGGAAGAGGGGTGTATAATCCTTGCTTCTTGATGGATGGCTTAGCAATGGAACAGGAAGTGAAAGATTTGATATACGTGTTGACGTCTTGTCGAATTTTTGGCCAATAAAAATGTTTATGTAGAACAACCACAGTTTTCTCCACCCCAAAATTTCTTTCCATCTGACTATAGTGAGCCTCCCAAATCATCTTTGCATGCTCACTTGTGGAAACATAGAGATGGCCCATATGGCATAACATTCCATCCTGGATGTGAAAATCAGTGACATTAGCACCTGTACCCAAGAGTTGATAGGTGGTGGTGAAGTCAGGGTCACGCTGATAAATTTGGGGCCACTCAGATGCCTCATGCCCACATGAATGGAGAAATGTATTGAGTGCAGCAATGGGAGGGATACTGAGGTAGTCATCGACATGATTTGTGCTCCCTATTTTATACGAGATGGAACTGTTGTAGGTATGTGGACCACTTTTGATGGTGGTCATTCTGCAACTTCCCCTCTGTCTGTATGAACTGCAGAGGCTTGTGATCAGTGTGTATGATTGTCTGCTTTCCCAGAATGTAATGTTTCCATCGATGGAAGGCATGCACAATGGAATACATTTATTTTTCATAGGTGGGGTATTTCCGGACAATATCCAAGAGTGTCTCACTATGGTATGCTACCGAATGACCATGTTGAGTGAGAACTATGCCTACAGCATAGTCGTCGGAATCAATCTCAATCTTGAACGCTTGTTGTAGATCAGGTAAGGAGAGTACTGGAGCTGAGCATAAGAGATGCTTCAGATTATCAAATTCTTATTGTTGTGTCTGCCCCCATGCGAACTTTTCCTTGCCACTGCCCTTGGTTACTTGGCTGAGGGCCCATGCAATATGGGAGAATCCTAACATGAAACTTTGGTAGAATTTGGAAAGTCCCAAGAAGCTCTGAAGCTCGGTTAGTGTGGTCGGGGTTGGCCAGTCATGAATGAATTGGATCTTAGTTAGATCCACATGTACCCCATGTTCATCAACAATGTATCCCAATTATTGGACCTTGTTCATGCCAAAGGAAACTTTTTCCAAGTTGGCATATAGCTTGTGTTGTCTCAGAGTGCCCAAAACCTATTGAATATGTTGCATGTGCTCCTCCCATGTTCTTCTGAAGATGAGGATGTCATCCAGATATACCACCACAAAATAGTTAGTGAAGGGTCTCAATACATCATCCATCAATCTCATGAAAGTTGTTGGTGCATTTGTTAATCCAAAGGGCATGACCAGCCATTCGAAAACACCTTCTTTAGATTTGAAAGTTGTCTTACATACATCAATGGGTTCGATGGGAACCTGGTGGTAGCTAGACTTTAGGTCAATATTTCTGAAGAACTTTCCCCCCTTGAGTTGGTCAAGAAGCTCATCAAGTCAGGAATTGGGTACCAGTTCATGACTATGATTTTGTTTAATTCTTTGTAATCAATGCAGAGTCACCAAGTCCCGTATTTCTTTTGCACCAACATAATCGAGCTTTCGCAAGGGGAGGAGTTGGGTTAGATGTTCCCCTTTTGAAGAAGCTCTTGGATATGGCACTTGATTTCATCATTTTCCATCAATGAGAAATGATATACTGGTCCATTAGGTAGTGGTGCATCGGGGGTTAGATCAATTGGATTCTTGACTTGGTAGTGAGTTGGTACCCGGTGGATGAGGAGACGATGTCTATGTACTCTTCCATGATCCCGTCCACTTTCTTTTGTTGCAAAGAGAGGCTCT
This sequence comes from Picea engelmannii, assembly GCA_009831015.1. Lineage (NCBI taxonomy): Eukaryota > Viridiplantae > Streptophyta > Pinopsida > Pinales > Pinaceae > Picea > Picea engelmannii. The sequence continues at coordinate 602,070 of ML786105.1, forward strand.
GTGTAGAGGTCACGGATGTGGCGGAGACCTTCTTCTTAATGCCAGCACAGATAAAAAAGAAGACAAAATTGTTGGTCTTTGAAATGACCTTACTTCATTGCTTAGCAAAGATTAAAGAAATAGTGGTAGGTGGTACTACCTCTGGTATCCTGTACAATTGTCTACCTAAAGTGATAATAACATTGTGGGGTCTAGACTCATATACATCATGTCCCTTACAAAAATATGGTTGGCCTAAAAGAACATCAAAAATTTCAAGGGGACCAATATCACACAATACCTCATCTTTGAAGGGCTTGATATTGTAGGGCAGATGACACTGTTGGCTGACGTGGAGATCTCGTCCTTGGCGAAGCCAGCCGATTATGTAGGGATTCGGTTGTGGTGTTATCGATAGGTCCAGTCTCTTGACAACCTCTGTTGAGATCAGGTTCTTATGATTTCCACTATCGACAATGAAATGCAACGGAGTCCCCTTTACCCACATCTATGAGTGAAAGAGGCGTTCCCCTTCCTCTGGTTCTTCTGGTTCGCTTGGCTGGAATTTGGTGGTAGTGACAGTGGAAGTGGGTTTGACATCAATGATCCACTTCCCATTTTCTGGATTTGATTCGGAGTTAGAATCTTCCTTTGACTTGGAATCTTTCAGCTCAACCACTAGTGACTGCTTGGAGCGACATTCTTCGGTGTTGTGCCAAGGGATTTTATGGTATTCACACCACTTTCTCGTGTCCTTCTTTGACTTCTCATTACCCTTCTTCGGTTGTGGCTTGGACTGGTTTTTCTAAGAGCGACCATCTTTGTTATGTCCCTTGTTTGGTGGGTTGGGACCACCTTTTCCCTGCTTCATCTATGAGGAATTTGTCGATCCAAACTCTTACCTCTTCTGCTTAAATTTCAGCTCGATCTTGACAACATATCTATAAGCCACACCTAATGATGCGATGTCTAGAAAATCCATTTATGTTTGAATGTATCTATGTATAAAACCGTGGTATTTGAGCACCATATGTCATTGAGAGTATTTTATACCCAATCTGGTGCACAGAGTATAGAAAATATTGGTGAAATCTGGTACTATATGGTCCCTTTCCTGACGCAGCATGGTCCACCTTGTGTACTAGTCCTCGTAGCTTCCAACATGGTGGTATTTTTATTTAATGACATTCCTGAAGGAATCCTAGGTGGGGGCGACTGCAAATATTGTAGATTCCTCTGTGGCCCTTTGCTAAAAGTATGTATCCCACCAATCCTTAATATGGGGGAAGACCTTGAGGAGTGCAAAAGTAATATTTTCCCTATCAGAGAAATTGTGGACCAAAAAATACCCTTCGATAAAATTCATCCATTTATCTACAACATCCACATCTATCAGTCCTTCAAATAATGGAATATCAAAATTTACTTGTACCTTGAAGGGGGTTGTGTGGCCACTTGATGAAGATGTGTCTCATGTGGGCAGTCGTCGAAGGATCTGTGCAAAGTTGTTCATCATCCCATTGTAAGTTTTAAACCTGCGAAGTAAAGCAATGCATATATATTCTTAAGCAATACAGAAATTAATCAATGGCTCATACACAGAATACACAGAGATCTTTACCGGAAACCCTCAACCGGGAAAACCTTTCTTTTTCATTATA
>ML786105.1:613972-630109 GCA_009831015.1 Picea engelmannii
TCCAAGATAGTCCAGCAGAGGAAGGATAGGAATGGAGATGGAAGTAAGTTAGGGAGGAAGGATGAGTAGAAATAGTTGAGAAAGTATGGAGATTTGTCTGATGGTGAAATTTAATGTTTTCCCTTCTAAAAAGAAAATGTGAATATATGAATATTCATAATTACGTAACTAAACCACAGTTTTCTAAATAAAATTGTTGAACTGGATAATTGTAATTAAAGGATTTCTCAAACATTTGATTGGTTTATTTTCTTTTATAAAAGACTATTCTTGTTGATTGGATTGGATGCATACATAAATTACTAAAGGGTGATAGTTATTGATTATTAGTACATGCACGAGACTTGTATGTACTAGCTACACATGCATTTCTTGTACATGTACACTAGTATGTATGAGTTTTCTTGACTTACTTACTAATAGTGTCGGTTAATTGTTATGAATGTGTGAACCATGTTTCTTTTCCTTTGTACCATGAGATACCTTAACTTCGGGACGAAGTTTCCTGAAGGGTGGGTGTATGTAACAACCCTGGTTAAATATATGCATAGGGATTATTAATTATAAATAATTTGATAATCTGGCTGTCCTGATATGTTAGTTAAACAATAATTATTTCTTAATAATATTAACTAATTAATCATTTATTAATTACTCATTCATATATGTCAATGATTAATTAATTAATTAATTGACTCATTAATTATTTGAGTAAATAATTAAAGGGGTTAATAATTTAATTTATTTTATTAAAGACTTACGTATGAAGGAGGGAAAGAAACATTAAATGGAGGGGATAAGATAATAAAGAAGGGGATAAGGTAATAAAGGAGGGGATAAGGAAATTAATGAGGGGGAGGAGAATTGGTGAAGGGGAAGATATGACGGGGGAAGATTCATACGGGAAGGCATCATGAGAACGGGGGGAAGGAAGAATTACGGGAGAGGAGAGACTGTAGTTCTGGTTGGGGATTTTCTAGTTCTGTTGTTGGGTTCTGCAGTTTTTGGTGAACCATTGCAGGGGGCACCGGGTTGCTGGGGGTTTTGGACACGGGGGCCAGGATTCCTTTTGGTTTCCTGGAGCTAGGGAGCCGGACAGGCTGCTCCTAGCTGGTTGGGAGGTTAGTCGGTTTGGGAAGAGTTGGTCAATGCATCAGGCTAGGCAAGGCAGTAGGGAAAGGACAACCATATCGGCGGGAATTAGCATCAGAAGCAGGTATTTTATTATGAATTGTTGAGTTTTATTATGACTTGTTGATTTATTTTCATGTTGTAGATAAATGTTAAATTCTGTTGAAATATCATATGCTTATTTGAAGCTAAATGAATTATTTACACACTCAAAGAAATTCTATGTTTGAAATTGAAATTCTATGTTAGAAATGTTATGTGTAGTTGTATGGATTTTATTAGGCTTGTTTATTTTGGTCCTTACAAACAACTACGAGACATGGACCAACATATAGATGGAATTGTAAGAAAAGAAGAAGAGACTGCCGGAACCAGCATGGAGCACACTCAGTAATAAGTACCACCTCTGGTGGAGTTCTTTAGTCCACCCATATGATTTTTAAAGATAGTTTCACTGGTTTTCTGGTTTTTTAGCTATAGAGTTCAAAAGTATTTTATCCCACCTCTTATCAGTAATCATAAGAACTCTAGAAATCATATAGGCATATATAATACTAGCTCTATTTTCAAACAATGTAATCTGCTCTCTTTTTTTGCTATCAATATGCAAAGGAAAATATAAGATACTTATGTGTTGCTAGTCAAGTTTCCCTAGTGGTAGGTCAACAACACATTTTTGTAAATTTCTCTATTGTCAGTAATACAATGATGTTGGGATAACTTACAAAAAAGAAATGCTCTACTCTTTACAAATGTGTAGTCACATCATACAAACATTTATTTGTGTACATATGCATGTTCCAATAATAAAATATTTTCTACACTGTAGGTATACCCTATTATTCCACCATGCCTACCCAAAACTTTTCACAGCATATATATTTTTTTTGTTCTTGGGAAGTGAGGTAAATAGAAAGGAATTTCTTAGGGGAAGTGCACAGCCTAAGGGGGTTTAGTTGTAGGTGAGTTTCTAGATGAATAATATAATGCAATCTATAGAGGGAAGTCAAACAAACTCCCACACTCTATTGGGTATGGTTCACTAATTAAATATAGTCAATTTGGCTACAACTAAATACCCCACAACCCACATAGAGGGTACGTTGTAAATCAGGGATGTGGGATATGATTTCCACAGTGATCAACCCAACTAGAAATACAAATTTAAAAATGGTTTTGAAGGATAGTTTAATACATAAGCTAGTGATCAAAGAGTTAATAAAACACAATGGGAAATTACACAAATGGAATAATTATAGGTTCGATAACACCATAGAGAAATCAATATTTTATTTGGCAATTTGGAGTTGTTGTGGTTCAAATTCTAGTTAGATCAAAATGCATGAGAACATTGAAGTAAATAGTTAATGTGTGGTTGTCTTGAGAATTTAATATAGATTATGGGCCACCAACAAGTAATGGAGAATCATTGTGGTAATAAAACTTTAGATTCCTCATAAACTCAATTAATAATGAAGCCAAATTATTAGAGGTGAATTGATTCAATTGCAGAAGGGATCGATTTTGAACATGGGTTTTACATTTTCCTTTTACACATAAATGTCGCATATTGAAACAAACACATATTAGAGAAATCACACACACTAGATTCACATCAGTAGTTAAATGCATAATAATCAATAGAGATTTATATTTCTTAGGAAGTTTCTTACAAAGGGTGAGCTATGCATGCTCATAAATCTCATGCATTGTACTCACTAAAAAGTATTATAGATGACCATGTCTCATAGACATCTTATCTCATTGCATGGACACGATCTTTGACTCCTTCATCCTCTGATATTCAATCAGGATGCACTCTTTGAGCTCTCATCTCTAATATTCAAGCTTCCTAAGTTTTCATTGCATCTTCCCGTTGATCTCTTCACTACAACCTTCATTTTTTTAATGGGTTTCCTTTGGAAGGACAACCATCACAATGGTTCATTTCCACTTCCAACTTTTCCAAAAAATACAAAAGAAATTTTTTAAAAAAAGGACATGCTTATTACAATATTTAAAAGAGGTTTGACAAGGATCCAATTTGGATCACACCTCCCCATTTGCAGAATTTTGGTCCCAAAAAGTTGGACCATTAAGGAGATGGAAGCACGGGGTGATCCGGATTATTTTCAGCACGAAATGATATCGGAGATATAATAAATAAATGCATAGAGATATCGCAGATATTCAATAATATAACAGAAATGTATCAAAGATGCAACCATAAACACAGATATATAGTAATACACGATTTCTATAAATGAAATAAATGTATAGAGACTATAAAAATACAGAGTGAAAGACTCACTAGAATGGTGGCAGCTTATCTCTGAGATGTGACGGCTACTCACATTCACAAGAAGATCATTATAATGAGGCTCTGAAGGCCTTTTTACAATAAGCAGGAATGCCAAAAACCCTAGACATCCAAAAACCTAACCCTAGGAGATGAAGCGCCAAAAGTCATGTGGGCCCCGTTTGGGTAAGTGAGTACATCAACTTCCTGGGGTCGTAACTTTTTCATACGATCTTCATTTTAGGCATGTGATAGCTCTGTTATCACTCTAGGAAACTCTCCTAGGTTGTATGTCAGAGATTCCTGGTAACTTAATCTTTTGTAACTATTTCTCAATAATAAGTGTGGGTTTGGATCAAGTTGGATGACTGAATCACTCCTCACTCAAAACATGCATGAACACATTTAGATGGACAAGGATTTCAACCACAAATGTTCAGAGAGTTTACAAGTAAATGGATGTGTGGAGAAATAACTATTATACCAGCAGAATCATATATAAAGCATATATGAATGGCCAGTTACAATAATCACATAAATACTTGCAAAGTTTAATTTATGAATGCAATGATAAGATGACATTTATCAGGCATAAATAAACATAACGACATGAATATAATATTCAAGTGCAAGTATAGAATAGGTAAGAAGATGAAATCTGAACAAGTTATGGCAAAAGAAGCTTGTATTACTCAATATGAAAATGAGAAGTTTGAGTTTACAATAATGTGAAAAAGTCTCCAAAGTCGAATCTTCAGCCTCAAGGACTGAATTTCCCCCCATTTGTTCATCAAATTTTCTTGGCTTTATAGCCTTTACAAACAATTTCAAGATCCTCAAAAGATGGATTTGATAACCTCTTCTCCTATCTCAAATTCGAATTTGTGAGGTGGCTGGAAAAGACAAAAAATTTTGGAAATATGCTTCTCAAAGATTTACCCATATCTCTCAAACCAAAAATGTTGTGTAAAAACTGGAAGAGGATTTTGTATATTGGTTTGTTGTGAGAAAAAACCTCTCTCATTTTTTTGAGATTCATTTTCAATTTCCTGGGATCTACATTTCAAAAACATGTGTCAAACAGGAAAATTTTGAGATCCAAAATTTAGGGCTTAGAGATGAATTCGAATCTCCCAATATATGACACCTGTAGGAAAAATGAGAGAGGTTATTTTTCTTTGATGTGTTAAGAACAAAACCTCCTCTATCTTCTCAAAAAGATTCTTCATTCGTTCAGAATCATCATTTGAAAATGATGACTCAGCGTAGTAAAAACGAAGAATTTCTGCACTTTCGGTGGCTTAGAAGCCCTTTTGGAAAGGCACTTAGCTACCAAAACTTGAGTTTTGACTTTTTTGAAGGGAAAACCAAATCAAATGTTTTTCAAACTTTATTACAAACCTAGGGCTCTAAAAAATGAACCTTAAAAAATTTAGAAATGTATTTTTCAATGACTTCCTATCACCTAAAATAAACAAATTTGATTGTGATATTTGAGGAGATAACATCTGGCTCCTTCTGGGGATGAAAGCCTCCCTGCGAGGTTTCAAGAACCTCATATCCAATGCCTTTCCTGTTGGGTTATGGATTCATTTGGTCTGTGCAACTTATCTTCTGTAGACCTGTAACTTGCCTGTAGCCTTTACCATTGGGTTATGGAGCCATTTGGCCTTTAGAACTGATCCCCTGCAAACCTATGACCTGCCTGTAACCTGCCCTTCTTATTCAAGAAACTGAAAACAATCTACTTGTTCATATGAAGAGCTTATTCTTCTGCTAACTCCTATGCTAACCATCTGTATTACCTCTTATCAAGTGAAGTCATGCTTCCAATGAAGCCATGTCAGAAACCGATTTACTGATCTTGTTCTTGATTTTGACCTCAAAAATAATAGAGAGTGTAACATGCAGAAATATGGTTGATGACAGAAATAATCTTTGTCTGACAAAAAAATTTTGACATTCATACTACTCATATATTCGAAATAGTCAGCAACAGGGTCATAAAAACCATAAAAGAATACCTCTTTGAGTTGTTGATCCAACTGCAGATTGAAGTGATGTTGTTGGTTGCCTTCACTAATCTCAATGTTGAATGTAGACTGTTGGACCTCTGTTGGAGAAACATGCACGGTCAACTGCTGATCTAAACTTTTATGCTCATCATCTTCCTCTTGATGTCTGCTGCAATTTCCCTTTGTCTACAAATATGAAAGTTGAATATTGTCCTTAGTATTTGCAGTAGATTCGAAACTATCATCTATTGATATATCAATATGTTGATCATGCTTTGGATTTTTGAATGGAAATATATGATCTTCATGACAACCCAAGACAGTGAATGCATTTGGTACAATGTCAAAAGCATCTATATAATAGTTAACATCCTAAAGATCATCAATATCTCGATCATAATGAGAGATATCTTCTACTGCAGTAAAATCTTCATGAATGTTTAGTTCTTCATTCAATAAATTGAATTCATGACAGCATTCGAGATATAGAAGATCAGCTGGAAAATTTTCTTTACAAAACACATAAAAAGAAGCATGAAAATCTGCCAAAGAGTTGATACTGGCAATAGGAAGAGACCGGTACCAATCATGAGCAATCCCCTCTAATGAAAAACAGAAGAGCCGGATCTAAACATGCACAACTTGCAAGCGATGAATGCAATCATGAAAGTCCATCAAATGTTCAGCGGGTACTTCCCAATCTTCACCTCGAAATCTGGGAAGGCTATTTTCCCATTCATCTCTACTAGGCACTAGATTAGGGAAACCAACAATCTTTGAAAAATCACAGAATGCATATCTCTTAGATAAGATCTTGTTCATTTCATACTAGTGGGGTCGCCAACAGATTTCAGAACAATGGAGTCGCCACTGGATTCGTCTTTCATGGAGTCGCCAGATAGATGATTACAACCGAAAATGTGTCCAGACTTTTTCTATCATCGAAGATGGATCTTGTCATCTCCCAGGGAAGCTAAGCTTCAGTCTCTTCTCCCCAGAAACAACGCCAATTTGTTATCACTCCAAGAAACTCTCCTAGGCTGTATGTCAAAGATGCCTGGTAACTTAATCTTTTGTAACTATTTTCTCAATAATAAGTGTGGGTTTGGATCAAGTTGGATGACTGAATCACTCCTCACTCAAAACATGCATGAACACATTTAGATGGACAAGGCTTTCAACCAAAAATGTTCAGAGATTTTACAAGTAAATGGATGTGTGGAGAAATAACTATTATACCAGCAGAATCATATATAGAGGATATATGAATGGCCAATTACAATAATCACAGAAATACTTGCAAAGTTTAATTTATGAATGCAATGATAAGATGACATTTATCATACATAAATAAACATAACGACATGAATATAATATCCAGGTGCAAGTACAGAATAGGTAAGAAGATGAAATCTGAACAAGTTATGGCAAAAGAAGCTTGTATTACTCAATATGAAAATGAGAAGTTTGAGTTTACAATAATGTGAAAAAGTCTCCAAAGTCAAATCTTCAGCCTCAAGGACTGAATTTCCCCCCATTTGTTCATCAAGTTTTATTGGCTTTATAGCCTTTATAAACAGTTTCAAGATCCTCAAAAGATGGATCTGATAACCTCTTCTCCTATCTCAAATTTGAATTTGTGAGGTGACTGGAAAAGACAGAAATTTCTGGAAATATGCTTCTCAAATATTTACCCATATCTCTCAAACCAAAAATGTTGTGTAAAAATTGGAAGAGGATTTTGTAGATTGGTTTGTTTTGAGAAAAAACCTCTCTCGGTTTTTTGATATTCATTTTCAGTTTCCTGGGATCTGCATTTCAAAAACATGTGTCAAACAGGGAAATTTTGAGATCTGAAATTTAGGGCTTAGAGATGAATTTGAATATCCCAATACATGACACCTGTAGGAAAAATGAGAGAGTTTATTGTTCTTTGATGTGTTAGGAACAAAAAAATCCTCCAGTTTCTCAAAATGATTCTTCAGTCGTTCAAAATCATCATTTGAAAATGATGACTCCGTGTAGTAAAAACGCAGAATTTCTGCACTTTCAGTGGCTTAGAAGCCCTTTTGGAAAGGCGCTTAGCTACCGAAACCTGTGTTTTGACTTTTTTGAAGGGAAAACCAAATCAAATTTTTTTCAAATTTTATTACAAACCTAAGGCTCTAAAAAATGAACCTTAAAAAATTTAGAAATGTATTTTTCAATGACTTCCTATCACCTTAAATAAACAAAATTGACTGTGTTATTTGAGGAGATAACAAGCTCGTTGGAAAGGTATCATCGAGGAGATTAATTTTGGGGGCTCAATTATGCCTTCGGCTATCATTGAGAACCTCGATCTTGAAAAACCTTCATTTAGGCCCTCAAAATGGTCCCGGAAGTTAAAACCTGCTAAAAATAGTAAATTGTCAAAATTGCCAGAAAGTTGTTTTGAGCCAGTTGGAAAAGGTGGGTGGCCACCAATATCCACCTAGATCAATCCTCCCTCCTTAGGAAGCAATGGTCTCCATTGCGTTGAGTTCCCAGGGGAGAAGGAAAAGTGTCTGTTGAATCTGCATCTTGGTGAGCTGCTTGTCTTGCTGGAGATGCCGCACTGCTCAGTTTGTGGAAGTCCATCACGAACCTGTTGAGGTTGAGGTTGTTTAACAAGTCGAGATACATGAGAGGACAGTGTGCAGAAGGAATCTTTGCACTTTGCTGCAACCTTGTTGACCTTCTTCTGTTGGATAGAAGGTGCTTGGGGCAAGGTTGTAGTGGTTGTCGTGTCCTTTTGTTCTCCTTTTGAACAGATTGTGAAGAAGCTGAATTTTGTAATATGAGATACTACCTTGCGACACTTTTTAGGTGGAACAGTAGTCAGAACTACCTCTGGTATTCTGTAGAGATGACCCCCCAAAGTAACAATGACACTATGGGGTCAAGACTCATAAACAAGATGGTGTCTCCACATATATGGTTGGCCCAAGAGAACATCACAAACATCCAGTGGGGCAACATCACATAATACCTCATCCTTGAAGGGTTGGATGATGTATGACAATCATCACTGTTGGCTGACATGAAGATATCATCCTTGGCGAAGCCACCTGATGTTGTATGGTTGCGAGTGTGTTGTTGTCAACAATCCCAATTGTTTGACGACCTCTGCTGAGATGAGGTTCTTCTGGCTTCCGCTATCAACAATAAAATGCAGTGGGGTCCCCTTCACCCACATCTGTGAATGAAAAAGGCGCTCCCCCTCTTTAGGATCTGTTGGTTCTTCTTGTTGAATTGTTATGGTCACGACAATAGCAGTGGGGTCTGCATCAATGATCTGTGATTTACCAGTATTTTCAGAATCAGATTCTGAATCAGCGTTCGGCTCCTTGTCTTTGATCTCGGCCACCAATGACTATTTTGAGCGACATTCATCGGTGTTGTGCCAAGGGATTTTGTGGAAATCACACCATTTTCCAGTGTCCTTCTTTGTCTTCCTGTGACCCTTCTTTTCCTGTGTCTGGGACTGGTTTTCGAGAGGTTGTTTGTTAGGGCCGTCTTTTTCATACTTTGGTTGATGCAGATTTGTAGACTCAAACTCCCGTTTGTTCTGGTGCTTAAATTTCTGCGCAATTTTAACAGCATATCGATAAGCAACACTGAGTGATGAGATGTCCAGAAAATCCATTTCAGTCTGGATGTATCTGTGTAGAGCCCCACAGTATTTCAGAACCAAATGTCGCTCAGAGTCTTTGATACCCAGCTTGGTGCACAAGGTATGGAAGGTATTGGTGAACTTCATCACTGCTTGGCCCCTCTCTTGTTGCAATGTGGTTCATCTCATGTACTGGTCATCATAGTTGTCAACAGGGTAATACTATTCTTTTACCGCATCCACAAAAAATCCCCAAGTGGGATCGGCCCCATATATCCCATACTCCTCTGTGGAAATTTGCTCCCAGTAATTTTCCCACCAATGTTTGACATGAGGGAGAGCTTTAAGGAGTGCGAAGGTGATCTTTTCTTTGTCGGAAAAATTGTGAACAGAGAAATAACCTTCTAGCAGAGTTAACCATTTTTCTAGGGCTTCTGCATCTATCTGTCCTTCAAATACAGGGATATCAAAGTTATCCTGTACCTTGAAAGGCAAGGTGCCTCCAAAGTGGTCGCTTGATGAAGATGCGCTTGATGTTATCGGCAGGCGTTGAAGGATGTGGGAAAAATTCTCCATCATTTCGTCCCTTTGTCGCGTGAGAGCTTGCTCAAGCAACAGATTGATAGGATCGTCTGCTCCATCGTTTTTCTTCAAGAGAGACAATATCGAGACCCAACTTGCTATACTCGGACCTCGTCGGGGACATGCACTGAAAAAATGATCAAGAGAAACCTGCTCTGATACCACTGATCCAGATTATTTGCGGCACAAAATGAGATCGGAGATATAATAAAGAAATGCACAGAGATATCGCAGATATTCAATAATATAACATAAATGTATCAGAGTTGCAACCATAAACACAGATATATAGTAATACACGATTTCTATTTATGAAAGAAATGTACAGAGACTGTAAAAATACAGAGTGAAAGACTCACTAGAATGGTGGCAGCTTATCTTTGAGAAGAGATGTGACGGCTACTCGCATTCGCAAGAAGATCATTACAATGAGGCTTTGAAGGCCTTTTTACAATAAGCAGGAATGCCAAAAACCCTAGACATCCAAAAACCTAACCCTAGGAGATGAAGCGCCAAAAGTCATGTGGGCCCTGTTTGGGTAAGTGAGTACATCAACTTCCTGGGGTCATAACTTTTGCATACAATCTCCGTTTTAGGCATGTGATAGCTCGTTGGAAAGGTATCCTTGAGGAGATTCATTTTGGGGGCTAAATCATGACTTTGGATATCATTTAGAACCTCTATCTCAAAAAACCTTCATTTAGGCCCTCAAAATGGCCCCAGAAGTTAAAACCTGCTAAAAATAGTAAATTGCCAAAATTGCCAGAAAGTTGTTTTGAGCCAGTTGGAAAAGGTGGGTGGCCACTGATATCCACCTAGATAATAGGGCCTCCATTTTCCTCTCCATATCCACCATTCCATTTTTTATGAAGGTTGCTTGTTTCTTTCTTGTATTCCCTTGTTTTTCTAATAGAGGTGTTACTCTCTCTCTCTCTCTCTCTCTCTCTCTCTCTCTGTGTGTGTGTGTGTGTGTGTGTGTGTGTGTGTATGTGTGTGTGTGTGTGTGTGTGTGTGTGTGTGTATTTTGATGAAGTAGACCTTGCCACCCTTGACCAAGTGGTATTTGTTTCCTCTCCTATAGAAGGTAGCATCTCTATCCCACATGTATGAGCTACCAAACATCACTCCATAGGCATCCAATGGTGCAAATTCACATTATACTTCATCAACATAGTCAATACTAATGGAAAAATTGATTTTACATCTCTAAGTGATTCTTATAATAGTTTTCCCTTGCAACCATACTAATGAACTTGGAAGCACTAGATCATAAGTTTCTAGACCAAGTTCATCAACTAATGTTTCAAAAAATAGATTACATTGAGAACCACTTTCAATAACATAATTTACCTTCTGGTTCTTCACTTGAACTTTGATTTGGAATAGTTCATGTTTATCTCTACATGCCTTTGATTGTTGAAATGTGGTGAAAACTATGGCTTCATCTGGATGAGAGGTTCTTTCTACCACTTCTTCTTTTTTCTCAATAACTACCTTTTCACTCCCCTTGGAATTTAGCCACTTTGGACACAGCTTGGAAAAAATTCATCTCAAGGGTCCTTAGAGGGGGATGCACCCCTTTCATCCCTTCCTCATGGAAATTCTATCAACAAACATTTGAGGCCTTGGGAGAAGGACCAAAAAAAGATTCCCTAAAGAAGTTGGTGGAGATGGATAAGCATGACGTGGTATTTGTATTGGACACAATCGGGGATTTCTCCCCTATCATTGATGAGTTGGAAAAGCTTCTATTGTGTTGGTATTTCATGGGAATCGATGCGTTGGGTTCCTCAAGAGGCTTATCAACTAACAATTCTTCTAATTGCGTGCTCTGCAACTATTTTTCCATTCCATCTAGGCTGTTTACATAATTGTTCTGCAAATATTTGGACCACTCCTTTTCTCTTATAAATATTTATGGTCCCTATGTGGGACGGGAGGAATTTTAGAATCGTACTCTTGGCTCTAATTGCTTTCATTCTGAGTCTCTTATAATAGGAGGATATCTAAACCTTACTGTGAACAAAGAGGAAGTGTGGGATCGAAATTCTAGAGGGGATGTGTTGGCTATTTTTTTTGTGCATAAATTTCAAATGGCGGGCCTTGTAGAATTGATCCAGTAGTCTTGAAGCCTACTTTGACCAAAAAAAGAAGTGATCTGGAGGGGATTGTGAAGCATCTTGATTTTTTTTTACTTTATCACAAGTTATTGCAAGATGGGAGTGTTATTCGAGCTTGGGTTTGTAAGTGAGGTGTTTCGACCATTTCCCCATTTACCTTGAATTAGCTAAGCCACTCTGTAAGCAAGGATCTCCTTTTAAATACAATTATGCATAGGTAGAAGTGAAGGATTTATGAAATTTGGTCAAGGATTGATGGGTGCATTTTTAGAAAAATTCTAATGAATTAGCTAATTCACAATTCGTTGCAACCCTTCATAAACTTAAAATTGTTGTGACAACGTGGAATAAGGAAAGAAGAAAGTCCAATGATCATAGTCTTCGTCAAATTGAAAGTGATTTGGAAGTCATTTATGTTAAGATGCAACCTGGGCAAGGGAACCAAGAGGAGATGGAATCATGTTGATCTTTGGAAGTTCGTAGGTTTTCTCTTCTTTGGATCAAGAAAACATTTGGTGCCAGAAAAGTAGGGCTCTATGGATATTAGCAGGAGACCAAAAATCTTTTTTTTTTTCAAAACTACGCTAATCATAGGCGTAATATCAAATCAATTTAAGAATTACAAGATGTTGAAGGTAATAAGGTGTGTGGATTTCATCAATTAGAAATGATTGGAGTGGAGTACTACTCTTGAATTTTCAAGGAGCCCCAACATTCAAATGTGGGAGACATTCTTAAATTGATTTCTTTTTCCCCCTGTCTAATAGAAGTGGAAGATAGTAGGGAGTTATTTCATGAAATATCTAAGGAAGAGTTGCAGACGATAATAGATAGCTTCAAAAGGGACAAAATCCTGGTTCAGATAAGTGGAATGTGGATTTTTATAAGGATTTATTTGATATCATCGAGGTTGATCCTCTTTGAGTGTTGGAATAAATTCATTGCTCTGGAAATTTTCCGTGCAACATCAATTCCACTTTTCTAACCATTATCCCAAAGTCATATTTTTCTGCTACTTTTGATGAATTTAGACTTATATCTTTGTGTAATGGGATTTACAAGATGATGGCAAAAATCATAGCAGTGCAAATCAAACCCTTGATGGACTAAACCACCACTCAAGAGAAATTTGGTTTTTTTATATGGCCAACTCATCCACGAGGCAATTGGCTCAGCACAAGAAGGTATTAATTCCATCAAATCATTTAGGCATCTTGTTTCAGTCATAAAAATAGATTTGGCTATGGTGTATTATTGGGTTTTGTGGTTATACCTTAGACTCCTCCTTCTGCACATTAGATTTGAGCTCAGTATGTTCAAGTGGATAATGGCATGTGTTTCGTCAGTATCCTTTGCAATACTGATCAATGGGGCGAGTTTTATGTTCTTTTTCCCAGGTCGAGGCCTGCATCAGGGGTGCCCTCTCTCTCCTTATCTATTCTTATTGGTTGTTGATGGACTAATCAGGTTAGTTAAGAATGATAAACATTCCCATCGTTTCCAAGGTTTTCTTATGGGTAGAAATGTAAGGCTATCACACCTTTTCTGTGTAGATGATGTCTTTATTTTTTGTCTATGTGGGGGTAACGAAGGAAGAACAATGTAGGAGATCCTGAAACTCTTTTGTGATGCCATAGGTATGGTCATAAATTATGCCAAGTCTGATCTTTATTTTCATGGGGTTGAGGGGGAGCAAAGGGAAGTAATGAAAAATCTATTTAATTTTCCTTCGAAGGATCTAGAGGACGGTCTCAAATACCCTTTCTTTGTTCTTAAGCGCAATAATTATGGCATTGCGGATTGGAATTGGATTTTAAACAAAATTCAAAAATGGATTAATCTCTAGTGTAATAGATGGATCTCGAGGGGGGGATGATCAGTCCTCATCAAGTCAGTTATATTGAAGCGATTCCAATTTATTATCTTTTGTTGGTCAAGATCCCAAAAAATATAGTGACAAGGATAAGGAAGTTGCTCTTTAATTATTTGTGGAAAGGGATTTTAGAGTATTTGGGGTCTCACTCAACCATCTATAATATTCTCTCCAATCCCAAACTTCTAGGAGTTTGGGGGCCTAAGGATATCTCGGTACTTGGTCAGGCATTGGCGACTAAATCTCTCTAGGTATTTATGACAAGGGACGGTTTGTGGAAGAGAATGTTTTTGGACAAACATATAGCTCTGAAGTATATTATTGATTGGATCAAATAGCCAATCAAAGATCTCCCCACTACCTTTATTCAATGGAGAAATATAGCACAAGCATTCTCGATTATTGGAAAGTATCTAGCGTGGACGGTTGGGGCAGGAAAGAAATTTCAAGTTGGCTCTAACACAATTATTGGATGTGGTAATGGCATTTTCTTTCCCAAGGGATTGGTGCACCATCTTAGTAATATGGGATTGTGCATGCTTCATAGGGTGAGTGACCCAGGTTTGTCGACCACTTAGGGTCAAGGCTAACTTTCGGTAGATCATTTAGGCCTTACTGATTTTTAGAGACTTGAGTGGGATATTTATATTTCAAAGCTAAAAAGGGCACATATTCATATTTCTCAAGAATAAGATGAACTAGCCCAGGTGTTCAACAAGTCGAGAGGAAAATATTTTTTGAAGTTAGGTTATCAAGCTACAATGGCAGAGAATAATAACAATCAGGTTTGGTGGTTCAAGAAGTTGTGGAATATACAGAGCCCACTTCAGTGTTTCCTTTTCCTTTGGCTCATTCTCAAAGTTCAGGTTCTCATGTGGGACATATTACAAAAGCATGGTAAGCAAGGGCCTAGGATATGCTACCTATGCAAAAATGTCGGAGAATTGAATCATCATTTACTTCTTGATTGTTCATTTTCTCACCAAGTGTGGGAAGACATATTTGGTAACAAGTTATGCTTTCCAAATATGTGGTCAAAGCATAATGTAAATAATTGTCTATTGGAATGTCTTAGTAAAATCCTCAGTTGAAACAATATCGGTCACTCCCTTCACTAATTGGTTGGGGTGTATGGATTGCTCAGAATAACAATATTTTTGATGGTAATGGTTGTCCTTTCTTTCAGGTGGTCCAAGTTACAAGCTTTGGGTTTGTTGAGTCATTATTTGGTAGCCGTCAATGGTTATCGTCCTGATGTTATCGAGCCTTTGGATATTGGCAGTCAAATTCCATGGGGATTCTTCGATGGGGCATCTCAAGGCCAGGACTGTAGGAGTGGAGTTGGATTTATGCTTTATCTATCTACTTCACATTATATTTCATGGAAAGCATTTTTGTGCTCGAGGTCTAACAATTTTAGTGAATTCAATGTGTTATTCAAGCTATTGAAATGTGTCAAGAATCGTGGTCTAGATAGTCTTCAGGTTTTTGGGGACTCAAAATTGGTAATAGATTGGAAGGTGGATGCAACAAGTGTTGTCAACAATGCATTAATGTACTTAGTCTGACAATTGAAACAAATCTCAGCTTCATTTCAGAAAATCATGTTCAGGCATATTTATAGAGAACTAAATACGGAGACAGGCTCCTTATCGAAGACATGATTGGAGCATCCTGTAAATCTTTTATTATTGGGGGAATTTTGATATGGATATCTAATCTCAATAAGTAGTGAACCTTTCTTTGATCAACAAAAGTATGTTAGAGTTTTAATCTGGTGATCTGTTTTTGAAGCCTTTGTCTAGTTTTTTTTTTTTTGTCCTTTTCTAATCGTAGTTTTGGGACAATGCCCATATAAAACAATTTTCTTTTTGAATAGAAATATATTGGACTATTTTTGAAATGCTTTGTCCACAACCTTATTAAACCTTAATATAACTTTTTTTTATTAACAACCTTATTAAACCTTAATATAACCTTTTTTTAATTAATAGAAGTTGTTTTTTAAAAAAATAAAATTTGTCTAAAATGTATTTACTATAAAAAAAAAAAATCTTCCTACGTAAAGAAAATGGAAAAATGATTTAGAAATGTGCCATAAAATTTTAAAATATTCATCACATGATTATGAAACTTTCAATTTATATAATCATAAATAATATCATTTAGTCAACAATCATGTTTTTCGAACGTAATTTTAAAATTGACAAATCCTTTTATACAAATAATATTTTATAAATTAATTTTATTTCACATTTATTATGCATATTATAACTTAAAATTTGATTTCACATCTATTATACATATTATAAATGGAAAAGGATAACTCGACGCTGTAAGTACTTTATAGGCTATATATAATATTTAAAAAAACTAAAACAAGTGTTAAACTAATTGTTCTAAACAAACACTCCAAAGAACATAATTCATTCTCCATTACAAAAGGGTAGAGATTTTGAAGTGAGTAGGGTGAGATTTTGAAG
>ML786105.1:648525-658821 GCA_009831015.1 Picea engelmannii
TTATTGACAATCAAAATAATGTAGGGAGGTAAGCAATAGAACATTTGACATTAGTCACACATATGAAATATACAGAGATAGATATTTCCCGAGGAAACCCATAAAGGGTAAAAACCTCTTCTTCTTGGTATGATAAGTAATCTTTACATTTTGTACATTATCATACATATGAGCTCCAACTCATTGTGAGGCTACAACCTCTTTTTTGCAAGCTGCAACTTGCTGAGAGTACCGACTCTCTGTTTTCTCTAGCACCTACTAAAAGGAAGCACCAACTCCCTGGTTTCTCTAGCACCCACTAGAAGGAAGCAACAACTCCCTAAGTGTTCCAGCACCAACTAGATGGAAGCACCAACTTCCAGTCACACAGGCACCAACTTTTAAAACAAAGAACAACAGTTCTCCCTTGCACCACCCTGCCACCCTGGTTTCTCTAGCTGCAACCAGATGGAAGCTACAACTCCCTGTGTTCAAGCACCCACTTGAACCTCTGAGGACAACAGTCCTCCCTAGCACCTCCCTAGCACCCTGAAATATAAAGTTTGCTCTATATAAATTTATCACAGTAATACAATATTTATCAATGGCTTACCGGTCTCATCACTGTTCTGCTACACTACTCTTCTCTACCTGCATCAGTGTCTTCCTACACCCCTTCCTTACGCTTTATGTTCTTCTGCCTTTCATTCTCTGTGCGCCATGTCCCTTCTATGCACCATTCCTCTTCTGTGCATTTCAGCTGCTGCACTCTGCCTCCTTCTACACACCTGAATCACTCTCAACCGCGTCTAATCTCTTCTCTGTTCTACGTTTTTATTCTCTCTGTGCATCTTCTGCATCCTCTATTCACAATGCTTCTGCATGCTCTCCCCATGTCGAGTGCTCTGCCTGATCATCATTGCAACTCTTCAACTTCTCTGGCGGTTAAACTCATGCGTCCATCATTACTGGGTGTTATGCCGAGATTCCTTAGCCTCTCTAGCAGTCGAGACTCTTCGTCTTCTCTGTCACAGTCAAGCTCATTCCCTTTGTTGCAGTTCCAGGCTCCAACGATCTTACATCTATCAATAGCCTCTATGAACAGTCTTCATGCCACTGGAAGATGCCTCGAGACTCTTCATCTTCTCTGGTGATCACCCTGAAGTCTCTTCGAGTCCTCTGGCAGAAACCATCAGTCATTTCTAGCAGTTACATTGTGAACCTCCAAGAAAACGTATCAGCAACTGAATCGCCAACTGTCCAAGAGTCATGATTCAATTCTGCTAACTGAATCGTAACTGATCGATTAACTGTGAAGAGCAACAGTATCCCTTCAATCATATTTCCAAGTATCCAACACCGTTGGATTACAAGCACAGGGTCTCGCGTTGATTTCGCCTTTTTGCATTTCGACGTTTTGGCATTCCTGTGGTGAAGAGTCTCGACTCTTCATGTTACGATCACTGAAAATGAGCTTAACTTGGTGCTAGCTCCTCCCTCTCACATGACCACTGATGGTGACCACAGCCTACACCAAAAGGTGTTTTCGCATTTCGACATTTCGACATTTTGGCATTCCTGTGAAGAAGTGTCTCAACACTCCAAGTCACAATCCCCGAAATGGAGCCAGATCAACGGTCCACAAGACTTCATAATCTGATCCCTTTTCTTCTTAATCGAATGGTTGATGGGATTTCGACATTTTTCCCTTCAAGTCATCGTGACTCCAACATTATAAAAATCATGATCACAAAATCTCCAAAGTGATCGGACGGTTCACATAACCCACTGAGATGGACGGTTGACGGAATTTTGGAGTTTTGCCTTTCGGGTTTTCGAGACTCACAATAGTCCCTTTCAGCATTTTGGAGTTCGAGACTTCATGATGGTGGAGTTTCTTCTTGTTATGTAAAACCCCGAAATAGAAAGTTTCGATGTGACGTAAACCTGCCGATGTCACACGTGGATTGACACGTGTCGAATAGCTGCCACGTGTCACTCTGATTCGTGACTTACATGTGCCTAAAATGTTGAATCAACTTGACACTTGTCATTGCCTGATTGTGCCACGTGTCCTTAGCTGACGTGGTTTGTTGATGTGCCTGTTTCAGGATTTCAAGGTTCACTACTTCAAAGGTTAAAGTTCCTTTGATCTTTGATTTCCCGGTCTGCGAAACTCCGAAATGGAGTCTTTGTTGATGTGCCTGTTTCTAGATTTCGGCGTTTCGCATTTTGCAACTTCGGAACTCCTGTGATGAAAAGTCTCGATTCTTGACTCCTTCAACTCCCAATATCCAAAACTCCAAAATGGAGTCAGATCAACGGTCCACAATCTTGATGATTCGACGGTCCAGATCTTTTTGTGATTTCACATATCACGAGTTCCTGCCGTGAGTTGCTTCCTTGACTCCTCCAACTCCTGGTATCCAAAACTCCGAAACATCATGGTTTCACATTTCACGATTTCATCATTCTTGTCGTGAGTTTTCTTGACACCTCCAACTCCCGGTATCCAAAACTCCGAAATGGAGGTTAAGTCATGGTTTCACATTTCACGATTTTCTACCGTGAGTTGCTTCCTTGACTCTTGGAGTTTACGCTTTTGAATGGGATCCAACGATCACTTGTTGAACTTGCCATTGCCATGCCATTATCCCTACACTGCTGGTCGTGATCTTTTCCATCAATGACAAACACGCATACTCTGCAGTATCTCTTCTGATCGTATCGAGCTTGCTTTGCCGCGTCTTCCCAAAATACTTCTGGTGCCCTCCTGACACATTCTTCCTATACTTAAGCCATTGTCGTTGTTGTACTTGCCATCAATGACAAGAATATGCTGCCTGTAAAACATGCCAACAATCTCCCCCTTTGGCATTGATGGCAACAAAGGCACCCAGACTCTTTTCTCCCCCTTTGACATCAATGTCAAAGAAAACATGCTCCCCCTCAGCTGTTGCAGAATTTTTAGGAGGTATCAGATATTAAACCAACACAAACTCCCCATGACAGGATGGACTCTCTTATTTGAGGCCTGTAGAATATTTGTATCTAAACTAGAGTCTTCTCCTTCTGATTCTTGGACCTGTTCATCTTCATCTTCCGCTGTATCCTCTGTAGAATACTCAAAATTTCTCACCTCTCTTACCGGGACTCCTTCATCAACCTTTTCTTGTCATAACTAGATGACTCCCCCTGTCACTATTCTCTTTCTGCTTCTGACTTCTTTCCCCCTTTGTTCCTAAAAGGCTAGCTTTCCCTGACAAGGTCTTTCCTCTTGTTATCTCTATAGGATGTCATGTATATCATTTTGTAAAACAAAATGTTGTTTCTGAGGATGTTGTTGTCCTACTGAAACACTATGTAATTGTAGCTTGTACTTTTCAAAAAACCCTTGGATCTACCCATTGATTCTCATCAATTTCTATTACTGCAAATTCATTTTTCTTCCATGATTATTACAACCCAAGGCTTTTATGACCATATACATCACAAGAGAAAAACACTGCAAACATTCTCACATCTGCTTTTCCTTTTTACAAATGGAGGACCTGTATCAGGTTTCCTAGGAGCATCGATTTCTACCTTGTTGAGTCCAATACCGGATTTGTCATTTGGTGATCTCTGACTATCCAATATTTTATCCAGGGTCATGGAACTATTCAAGAACTTGATTTGGGTGTTTGACTTCTCAACCTTCAAAACTTCTACTTCTAGCTTATGACATGATTCTTCTCCTACTTCTTCCATGGGATAAATGCTAACTGAACATTCTTTTATTGTATCTGAATCTTCTTCTTTACTTGCAGGGGAGGATTCAACATCAACATTGTTGTTTGTCCTTATGCTTTTAGCCACCACTTGTCCTGAGTTTACAGACTTTATCTTACAATCTTTGGAAATGACCACCTCTTTACATCCTCTGTCACACATTTGACTTACATTGAGAAAATTATGTTTTATCCCATCTATAGGAAGATCATCCCGAGAATCTCATTTTCCATTACTTAAACTCACCATCCCTTTATCCTTGTTTTTACCTAGTTCATCATTTTCAAGGATCACATTTCCTGTTTTGATTTTTCTTATAAGCAGAAGCCTATCATTTTCTCCAGTCATGTGCTTGGAACATCTACTATCTATATTCCAGGGGTTCTTTTGTCTTTGAGCCGACAACACTAATCCACACTTATCACTTTCTTTCTTCTTCCAAACCTTGACATTTTCAACAAAGGATTTCAAATCTGATTTATAGTTCTTTAAGCGACAATCAACAACTTTATGTCCATAGTTATGACAGATGTAACATTCTGGTTCGTTGATTAAAGAGTCAAAACAATTGTTATGCCTAACCCGTGTCCTTTTCCCCAGCCATCAAGTGATTTTTAATCTGTGGAGGTTTTTTACTTGGGTGTCTTATTCGTTGTTGTGGCAGATATCTATACCTTGAATGTCTTGCTTGCTCATATCTAAATTTTAAAGAACAGTTTACAACTTTGTGACCAAAGTTAGAACAGAAAAAACAATATCCATAGAAAAATCCTTGGTACCTGGAAAATGGTTGTCTTCTTTGAGAAAGTCGATTTCTTCCATGCTGATGATTTCCTTGAGCAGGGAGTGCATTATTTCTTTGTTCTACAGATTCAATCCTGGCACCTTTTTCTTTACTCCTCCTGGGCGGCTGATTGTCTTCCTTTGTTTCTGCAGGTTTGTTGTTATCATTGGTTGTAGATTTGACAAACTTGATGGGTTCTTTGTTTCTTGGTTGACTCCTACTTGATCCCTCTTCATAAACCAAACCAGTTTTCAGCTTTGGATTCCTTTGCTGATTCAGAATGGTGGCTAATCTTTCTAAGGCTTTGATACTTGACAGATTCTGATGATACAAGGCTTGAAACTTCTCCAACTCTTTCCTTGTTTTCACTACTTCTTCCAGGGCTTCAGATCATGCCTTCTTTTTTGATAACTGTTGTTTCAGAATGTCCTCTATTTTGTTTGCCTCTTCTAATTCCACTTTTAGCAGGGCAAAGTCTTCATCAGGTTTTTTAGTGCCTTTCTTGAACTGTATCAACAATTGTTTTTTCTTTCTCTTCTTAAGTTTGAGTCTGTCAATCTCTTCTAAAGCGTTGATCAGTTCTCTTTCCAAGTCAACCACAACTTCTTCATCATTGTCATCACTGCCCGTGCTTTTATTATCATAATCCTCTTTGGCCATAAGCATGAAGTCATTTACCTTATCTTCACAGGAAGAGTCACTATCCGTGTCTTCTGAGGAGTCATCATTGTTTACACAAACTTTTCTTTCTATCAAATCTTTTGGATTTGTACTTCTCTTCACCTTCAGAGTTCTGGTCCTTCTTCTTGTGTGGACACTTATTTGCAAAGTGACTTATCTTACCAAAGTTAAAACATTTGAGGGGAAGCTTGCCTTGATATTTTCCTGATCCTTTCTTTAGCCTTCTCACAAATTTTTCCTCAATATCATCTAAATCTGAATCAGTATCCTTGTCTTCTTTAAAAGATGCTTCTCTAGTAATGGATTTATCTTTGTTGATTCTCATTTCATATGCAGTTAAAGTTCCTAGGAGTTGATCAACGGATAGAGTTTTAAGATCATTTAGTTCTTCTATTGCATAAACTTTTGGATTAAATTTATCAAGCAAAGATCTTAAAATCTTCTGAACTAAAATTGATTCTTCAATCTTCTCACCAAGACCCTTCATGTAATTCACAAGTTCTTCAACTCTTAAAAAATACTTGCTAAATGTTTCATCTTCATTCATCTTTAGTTGTTCAAACTTCAACCTAAATGTTTGAAGTTTGGCATCTTTTACTTTCTCATTTCCTTCATAGCTGCTAATAAGTTTATCCCACATTTATTTGGCAGTTTGAAGATGCATCACCTTTACAAACTCGGTTTCTGCAAGTCCATTCAAGATAGCATACATTCCCTTAGCATTAAAGCTAAATTATAACTTATCATCCTTGGAAGCTAGCACAACAGGCTTTATGTATCCAGTCTCTACTACATCCCAAACATCAACACCTAAGGCCATTAGGTATGTTCTCATTCTAACCTTCCAAAAGGCAAAATTTGTTCCATCAAATAGAGGAGACTTAGTGGTTGAAGTCCCTTCATGACTTGTCATGTTTAAGCTTACAGATCTACCTTTAGATAAAAGGAACCTGCTCTGATACCAATTGTTGGACAACTGAGAGGGGGGGGTGAATCAATTGTTACCGTGCTTAAACAATTATGATTATTTTAAACTCTTTGCAGAGCACTTAATGACAATCACAATAATGCAGGGAGGTAAGCAATAGAACATTCGACATTAGTCACATATATGAAATATACAAAGACATAAATTTCCTGAGGAAACCCATAAAAGGTAAAAACCTCTTCTTCTTGGTATGATAAGTAATGTTTACATTCTGTACATTATCATACATATGGGCTCCAAATCATTGTGAGGCTACAACCTCTGTTTTGCAAGCTGCAACTTGCTGAGAGCACCAACTCTTTGTTTTCTCTAGCACCTACTAGAAGGAAGCACCAACTCTCTGGTTTTTCTAGCACCCACTAGAAGGAAGCACTAACTCCCTGGTTTCTCTAGCACCCACTATAAGGAAGCAACAACTCCCAAGTGTTCCAGCACCAAATGGATGGAAGCACCAACTTCCAGTCACACATGCACCAACCTGTAAAACAGAGAACAACAGTTCTCCCTTGCACCACCCTGCCACCCTAGTTTCTCTGGTTGCAACCAGATGGAAGCTAC
The DNA here is from genome assembly GCA_009831015.1 of Picea engelmannii. Lineage (NCBI taxonomy): Eukaryota > Viridiplantae > Streptophyta > Pinopsida > Pinales > Pinaceae > Picea > Picea engelmannii. Next base: position 655,287 of record ML786105.1, read on the forward strand.
AACTCCCTATGTTCAAGCACCCACTTGAACCTCCGAGGACAAAAGTCCTCCCTAGCACCTCCCTACCACCCTGAAATATAAAGTTTGCTCTATATAAATTTATCACAGTGATACAATATTTATCAATGGCTTACTGGTCTCATCACTGCTCTGCTACAGTACTATACTCTACCTGCATCGGTGTCTTCCTGCACCCCTTCCTTATGCTTTATGTTCTTCTGCCTTTCATGCTCTGTGCACCATGTCCCTTCTATGCACCATTCCTCTTCTGTGCATTTCAGCTGCTGCACTCTACCTCCTTCTACACACCTGAATCACTCTCAACCGCGTCCAATCTCTTCTTCGTTCTACGTTTTTATTCTCTCTATGCATCTTCTCCATTGTCTATTCACAATGCTTCTGCATGCTCTCCCCATGTCGAGTGCTCTACCTGATCATCATTGCAACTCTTCAGCTTCTCTAGCAGTTAAACCCATGCATCCATCATCACTGGGTGTTATGCCGAGATTCCTTAGCCTCTCCATCAGTTGAGACTCTTCGTCTTCTCTGTCACAGTCGAGCTCATTCCCTCTGTTGCAGTTCCAGGCTCCAATGGTCTTACATCTGTCAATAGCCTCTATGAATAGTCTTCATGCCACTGGAATATGCCTCGATACTCTTCATATTCTCTGGCGATCACCCTGAAGTCTCTTTGAGTCCTCTGGCAGAAACCATCAGTAATTTCTAGTAGTTACACTGTGAACCTCCAAGAAAACGCATCAACAACTGAATCACCAACCATCCAAGAGTCATGATTCAGTTCTGCTAATTGAATCATAACTGATCGATTAACTGTGAAGAGCAACAGTAGCCCTTTGATCAGATTTCTAAGTATCCAACACCGTTGGATTACAAGCACAGGGTCTCGCGTTGATTTTTCCATTTCAAATTTCGGCATTTCGGCATTCCTGTGGTGAAGAGTCTCGACTCTTCATGTTACGATCACCGAAAAGGAGCTTAACTTGGTGCTAGCTCCTCCCTCTCACATGACCACTAACGGTGACCACAGCCTACACCAAAAGGTGTTTTTGTATTTCAACATTTCGGCATTCCTGTGAAGAAGTGTCTCGACACTCCAAGTCGCAATCCCTGAAATGGAGCTAGATCAACGGTCCACAAGACTTCATAATTTTATCCCTACTATTATTAATCGAACGATTGATGGGATTTCGATGTTTTTCCCTTCGAGTCATCGTGACTCTAGCATTATAAAAATCATGATCACAAAATCTCTGAAGTGATCAGACGGTTCACATAACCCACTGAGATAGACGGTTGACGGGATTTCAGAGTTTTTCCTTTCGAGTTTTTGAGACTCACAATAGTCCCTTTCGGAATTTCAGAGTTCGAGACTTCATGATGGTGGAGTTTCTACTTGCTATGTAAAACCATGAAATAGAAAGTTTCGATGTGACGTAAACCTGCTGATGTCACACGTGGATTGACACGTGCCGAATAACTGCCACATGTCACTCTGATTCGTGACTTACATGTGCTTGAAATGTTGAATCAACTTGACACTTGTCATTGCCTGATTGTGCCACGTGTCCTTAGCTGACGTGGTTTGCTGACATGGTTTGTTGATGTGCCTATTTCAGGATTTCGGGGTTCACTACTTCAAAGGTTAAAGTTCCTTTGATCTTTGATTTCCCGGTCTGCGAAACTCTAAAATGGAGTCTTTGTTGATGTGCATGTTTCTGGATTTCGGCGTTTCGCATTTTGCAACTTCGGGACTCCTATGATGAAGAGTCTCGATTCTTGACTCCTCCAATTCCTGGTATCCGAAACTCCGAAATGGAGTCAGATCAACGGTCCACAATCTTGATGATTCGACAGTCCAGATCTTTTTCGTGATTTCGCATATCACGAGTTCCTGCCGTGAGTTGCTTCCTTGACTCCTCCAACTCCCAGTATCCGAAACTATGAAATATTGTGGTTTCGCATTTTGCGATTTCATCATTCTTTTCGTGAGTTTCCTTGACACCTCCAACTCCCGGTATCCGAAACTCCGAAATGGAGGTTAAGTCGTGGTTTCGCATTTTGCGATTTTCTGCCGTGAGTTGCTTCCTTGACTCTTGGAGTTTACGCTTCTGAATGGGATCCAACGATCACTTGTTGAACTTTCCATTGCCATGCCATTATCCTTGTGCTGCTGGTCATGATCTTTTCCATCAATGACAAACACGCATAATCTGCACTATCTCTTTTGATCTTATCGAGCTTGCTTTGCTGCGTCTTCCCAAAATCCTTCTGGTGCTTGCCTGGCACATTCTTCCTGTACTTAAGCCATCGTCATTGTGGTACTTTCCATCAATGACAAGAATACACTACCTGTAAAACATGCCAACATTGTGATGTTTCACATCAACATTAGCATTAGTTATTATATTCTAGTGCATCCATCCACATGTGTCTTCATAGAAATTGGTTCTCAACTTACCAATTTATTGATGATGGTGTTGTTTTTATGGGAAATGATTTTTCTTGTAAAATTGTTGGAGTTGGTAGTGTCCGAATTAAAATGAATGATGGTTCTCTAAGAACATTAACAGATGTAAGGCATGTACCCAAAATTAGAAATAACTTGGTATCTTTGGGAGTTCTAGATTCTTCTGGTTATAGGTGTACAACTCAAGGTGGAGTACTGAAGGTGTCAAAAGGAATCTTAGTAGTCATGAAGGAAAAGAGGATTGGGATCCTTTATCAACTTGAAGGAAGGACATAAGTAAATCAAGCAGTGGTAGCATTGAAGATGCAAGTGACTTTGTTTGTTTATGGCATCAATGTTTGGGTCATATGAGCGAGAAAGGGCTTAAGGTACTAGTTGATCGTAAGTCACTTCCAAGTTTAAAGTTTCTAAATTTGAATTTCTAAAAGTATTGTGTCTTTGGAAAACAATGTAGACATAAGTTTAAAACATGAAGGAATATAAGCAAATGTATCCTTGATTACATTCATTCGAATGTTTGGGGACCATCCCCTACAGTTTCTTTCCGGGGATCATCATATTTTGTGACATTTATAGATGATTACTCCATAAAGGTTTGGGTCTATTTACTTAAAAGAAAAGTTGATGTATTTAATACTTTTAAGCAATTCAAAGCTTTGGTTGAAAAGAGAACTAAAAAGTCAATCAAGTTTTTACAAACAAATAATGAAGGTGAGTTCACATCTGTGGAATTTGAAAACTATTGCAAGGAAGTTGGGATCGAAAGACATAAGACCAAAGTTTATACTCCTCAACAGAATGGTGTTGTTGAACGCATGAATAGGACCCTTCTAGAGAGAGAAAGGAGCATGCTTAGTAATGCCAATTTGCAGTAGGAATTGTCGATAGAAGTAGTTCTTACAATGTGCTATCTAATAAATTGATCACCATCAACTGCAATAAACTGTAAGATTCCAGAAGAGGTATGGGCAGGTCATCCATGTGATTTTTCAAATCTGAGAATATTTGGTTGTGGTGCTTATGCTCTTATTTCTAAAGGTCAATGTT
>ML786106.1:0-20842 GCA_009831015.1 Picea engelmannii
CATTTTTTAATATGTTGAACGTAAGAGTTTGGGCCCAATTGAAGACATGTCCTGCCTCAGCCACACAATAAGCCATTGATGTCCAATCTAGTTGAAAGTGTGTACATGTCTCCTTGTCGTACAATTTGCATATCATGGATTCCAATAGATGGTAAGGTTTATTTAGGTATTGTATTAGGAATAACCATATGTATTTCTATGCAAATTCCCTTTCTTCACCCCTCCAATTCTCCATTCATTCAACAAAGTCGCGGTGGTCTTCTCCAGAAATTTTCAGGAATGGATTATTCGAGGAAACAACGAGTGCTTGGAGATTGTACCTGGTGTGGATTTCATCTAGTTTCAAAGAAGCTATTATAAATATCAACTTTTTAACCACTATGGTCGTATCAACATTTAAATGGGAGAGTACCCAGAGTACCCATCTCGCAACATCATTGTAGGGAAAGAGCACGGGCCATGCAGAAAAGGCATATATCCCGCTCTTTCTGATGTTTTGATATATTGTTATGTATTCATCTTCCTCGGGGAAATATTCAGTGTTGAAAATATTGTATATATTTCTCCATCTTGGACATTGCTCCATCACATTGAAGTAATTTGTAGTGGACAACAAAAGATCATCTGTACCTTTTGCAGTTGCAGGTACATTTGTTGTGGGTATTTTTCCTCTCCTGGTTTGAGCTCACTACTTTGCATTTTCTTGGATTTGTATACAATACATAGTATGAATAAGCTTATCAAAACAATATTATCGAATGAAAAATATTATGAATTAATTACACAAATACCTGGACATTTAATTGTTTAGCGTTATAAATTTCAATCAGCTAAAAACAATGTTCCATAGATCTCTTATGCACTTGGATCCTTGAACAATGATAATTAATGGTTTCGAATTAGGTTTTAAGTGTCTAATATATGTATGTTACCTCTGCAATCAATGTGAATGGGCTACAACCTGGAGTAGGTGTAAAAAGTACAGCTCCATTAATGTCGTTGGAGGGAAGCTCGCGGGGTAGTGGTGTCGGAAGAGATCTCCTGATGGCATGATGAGTTATATTCCTGATGGCATGAATCTGATAGATCGGATCCGATGAACTCATAGACTGGTATGAGCCTGGAGACTCTCTACATAAGATTAGAGTTATAAAAGGGATTTCAGGGATCTCGAATACATTGAAATATGATCTGAAACATAAAAAGAGGGGAGCTTCAAATAGATAGGGTTAAAGGTCATAAATCTAAGAGACTGAAACGATGAGACAATGGACTCCTTCCTCTGTATATCTAACAAAACTACCCAGAATTTACCAACCACTCTTCGTCATTAGTATTAATATAGAAGTTTAGTAAGGGGGTCTCATTAAATTGGAATGGAAGAAATTTATGGGAGTTGTTGCAACCACAGTAGGACCCAAACCCTCATTTTCACATTTTAGAATTTTTTAATCAAGTGCATGCACCCATATTCCCAAGGAAAAGTGAAACAATTTGGAACCCAAAATTTATTATTGTATTTTTCGTATTTTATAGTGAAATTTCAAAGGCATGTCGTCTATAATAATGATTCATCTACTCATGAAGTGATAGAATGAATGAATATGGTATATAATTAATTCCTTTATCATTGTTTGTTGATATATTTCTCATTTCTTTCTGCAAATTTTGTAGATAGTTTCAGTGGATATCTCTCCTTCACACTCTAGTGATGGTTCTCCTCCTAAAAATGTTTCTTAAAGTAATCTTTTTATAGTGAAAATTCAAATGGACAATGATGGTGAGACTTTTATTGAATCATCTAAAGTCTTTTGTTCTATAAATATTACACCTCCTAATGCTCTTGTAGTCATGAAAGTCAATAATGTTGAATATATTACTTCATATACTCCAAAAAGGCCAAGTATTATGCCCAAATGGGATTTATCTATTCTTTCATACTCTACCAATTTACTTCCTAAAGGTGACCTTGGTTCTCATCAACATTTACCTACTACATAGTTTCTTCTCACCAAGGTTGACACCACCAAAGTCCCCTCTACTTATAATTGGGCTTTGATAAAAAATCATATGTGGGAATTGGTTCCTTAACATAAGGTTAAGACTATTGTTGGTTTTAAATGGATCTATAAGACAAATATGGTGTTGACGGATACATTAACAAGGATAAGACCAAGGTTGTTGCAAAAATATTCTCAGATAAATTTGGTATTGACTACAATGAAACAATTTCTCTTGTTGCTAGGATGGACATTATCCATGTGGTTATATCTATATCTACTTCACAAATATGGTAGGTTTGTGAAATGGATGTAAAAATTATTTTCCTTCGTTGTGATCACCAAGAAAAAATTGAAATATAGCAACCACAAGGGTTTTTTCAATAAGGTTTGACACCATTGGTGTGTGGACTTGGGAAATATTTGTATGGACTAAAGAAAGAACCTCATTCTTACTATACAAAGATCCATAATTTGTTTCTCTTCTACAGATTTTATCATTGCAAGAGTGAACCTAATCTCTACATTTATCATAAGGTTAATTAAATCCTTATTATCATTCTCTACTTGGATGATCTAATTCTGACCAATATATCTACCTCACATATTAAAGAATGAAAGCTAAGGCCTTGGGATTTGTTTGAAATGACTAATATTGGTCTGCGTCACTACTTTCTAGGCATTCAAATTACTAAATTTACCTCTAAAATCTCTCTTTCAATCTCAATATCTTCTAGATTTGTTACAATTCTTTGAGATGGAGGATTGTAACTCATTTAGCACCCCTTTGTCCACTGGGGTGAAGTTTCATGAAGATTTTCCCTATCCTTTATTTGATGCTACTATCTATCACTCTTAAGTGGGAAATATTCTCTACCATAATCATACTTGACCAAATATTACATTTGTTGTCAGTTTGGTTCCCCAGTATCTGCAAGCACCTCATGAGATTAATCGGTACGGGTTCAAGCATATTTACCACTATTTTAAGGGCACCACTCATCTTGGTATTCATTGAGTTATTATTTATCTTCAAGGATTCTCTGATGTAAATTATGTCAGTGATGTTGATAGGTGTCATTCCACCTCCAGTTTCTTTTTTACTCTATATTCTCTACCAATTTCCCAGTGTTCTAAGAGGAAATAAACTATGGTTCTATAGTTAATTATGTCAATTTTCTCCTAGATAGGTAGCATCTTTTCTAGATGAGGATGATTCTTGATAAGTGGGGTCTTCCTAAAAATGTCCCCGCTCCTCTCTACTATGAAAATCAAAGTACCATAAAACTTATTCAAACTTGAGACATATGCTCAATAACCCTCTTGGGGTGTGGGCCATAAACCCCTCTTTAAGGAACACCTCACATGATTTTTTTATAATTACGCAATGCAAACTCTCATTTGTGTTATCTTATGTTGAGATATAATCCTAAGGGGAGCTAGTTTTGGCATTCTCTCTTGCGATTAAAATCTTTTTGTTAGGGGCAGTTATTTATTTCTATTTTTCAACAATTGTTCTTGTATTTTGCACTTTCTCTCTAATGTGTTGGACCTATCTCTCTCTAGTGCACTTGTGAAGTGCCTACTTTAAAATTTATGTTAGATTTGGCTCAATCAATTATTATGTTGACGCTTATAAATCTCATGACCTTTAGGGGACAAGATGCAGTAATCATGCTCTTTGAAAGGGTATGTGCGCATTCTTCGATACAAAGGAGCATAATCTCGGACAAAGATACCATTTTTTTCTCAATTCCTTTTGCACTATGCTTTAGGAGAATATGAACACCAAGATGAAGATATATGTAGTTTTGTATTCACAAATAGACAAATATACATAAGTAGTGAACATGGCATTGGTTCAACTTTTGATAGGTTACAATCAAAAGCATCCAAGAACATAGGATGATAATTTGATTTATATTCATCACTCTTATAACATAGTAGTCCATACGTCCACCAGTAAGTTCCCTTTTGAAATTTCCTTTGGATATTTACCACCTTTGCCTCTTAATTTTATATACTAATAGTGTGGAGAGGAGATGGAAGGCACCCTAGGAGAAGCATTGAAGGTTACACAAATTATTGACAAAATTAGACAAATTCATTTGTAGGTACAAGAGACATTGAATAATTGATCATAGGAAAAGTAAAAGGTGAACCATGAATAGTACAAAATTGAGGTCGAGTCCAATTGCACCTAAACAAGAAACACTTTAAGGTCCCCATAAGAATATCAAGTCTCTATGGTATGGTCCTTTTGGAGTGCTCTAATAGGTAGGTGATAATTCTTACGAACTCAATCTACCCCCATACATTCACATTTACTTAGTAGTGAATGTGTAAAATATGAAACTCTATTGGCCTTACATGCTATCAAGAAAATCAGGGGCAAGCCTTACATACCGTAGAAGACTTAGCACTAGAATTTGAAGCAAGGTTTATAGAGGATACATTTTTGTAGAAGAAGTCCATAACAACTAGATAGGGATAGGAAGAACTCTCACATCTTGGGTTAAAATGATAACTTCTAGGAAAGGCCAAGTATTACTCTCGAGAGAAGGTTGAGGAAACTTTTCCTCATATCCTTCAGTTTTGGGGACCAAAATATTCCCAAAGGAGAGGTATGATCCAAAATGGATCACTATATAATTTTTCATAAGTTTTGTCACTTTCTGAGTGGAAAAACAAATCCATGGACTAGTAGGGCCCATTTTAGGGGTAGGGCCCATTTTAGGGGTAGAGCCTATTTTGGTTATATGGGGTCTTGAAACTTTAAAATCACATTCCAAGAATTAAATGATCATTTCGAGGGGTTAAAACATTTTTCATGAAGTACTACCTACCTTGCTATGTTTTTATATTTATGAGATCTTTCTAACAATCCAAAGATCACCCTTGTTGGAGTCTATATGAGGAAGTTATGCCCCCTACAATTTGACCTATGTTTTTACCACAACAGTACCAAGTGGATTCCATGTCATCTATTATTACTCATAGATGTGGACTTTCAAGAAGATTCTAGAGCATTTAAACCCTAATCCTAATCAAGAGTTGAGGCATGAACCCTAACCCTAACCCTAGACAATTACAAGTACATGTTAAATACTAAGCTAAAAAGAAAAGGGGTTATGTCCCTATTGTATTGATTTATTGCTCCATAAATGAGCATATCATATGAATGAGATATTATGAATATAACAAAGGAAGTAGAAGGCCCTATAGAAACCATTAGGCCATAATGTGTTAGAAAAACAGGATCACGGAGCAATAAAATAAAACAAATGCGGAAATAAAACACAGAAGATACACAATACAATAGAGACACAGATATATGTGGTTCACCTAGTGTGGGCTACGTACACTAGATAAATTGCTAGGTCCTTCCTTTATTATTATCCAGCAAATGAAGGGATACAACCTACAACACACCCATTGTAACTTCCTCTTCTTTCTCTCATAGTCTCCTCACTCAGATTACAATATTCACTATGATACATAGCCGCAATACATTTACCTCCTAAAAGAGGGTTTCCTTCTAGGGAAAAAAACCCTAACATAACTTCTATCGTCATATATGCAACCTTATAATGAATGGTCCAAATTTACTATGAAATTACAATATACATTTACAAGAAAAAATTTCCTTCAGGGAACGTTATCCCCCCATCGGGCAAGCCCCCCTTGCACTCCCCCACGTGGAGGAGTGTACATTCTTTCGGGGTGTAAAGTCTTCATGGGGTATAAACATGGATGAAAACAAAGACCTCTGAATCAGGAAGATAATCAGGCTCCACAACCAACACAATGTCTATTGCAAATCCATAGTGAGTTCATCTTTCTTTATATATGCATTTTATAATTGAGAATAGAATATCAAGGAATATCCCTCACCTTATATCTAGGTTTTCCAATATTGAGTTTCCTAGGGTATATATTTTGTTAATTGTGTGGATAGTGTGGTCATTTTGTTATTGTAAATTATTTTTATACTCTCAATTTATTTAAGTATTTTGAGTGTTATGCTTATAATATTACATTTTAATCATATTTAAGCAATGTGTCACATCCCCGCAATGTGCCTAGTCGAATATTGCGATTGTCCACCTCTTGGGGGCGTGCAGCATCACGACGTTTCTCACTTGGTTGCTTGGCAACACAAAGGATACTTCATCCAGACTACACCTCTTCACCTAGAGTATACCCATAATCTATTCTAGGATATCGTCGAGTCACACTCCTACTCTATTGCAACTCTTGTATACTTAGACAATTGTTAATAGCTTTAACACTTAGTCATATTTAAGCATACATTCATGAAAAAGAGAAACCAAGAGAACAACAATAGAACAAACGAAAGACAAAGACAGATATAATGTAAGTAGCACAAACCATGCCTAAGAACCGATTAAGTCTTTGTTATCGTGAAATAGTTACAATATGAGAACTATTGGCTCGATTTATAACTTGGGCACACCTCACCAAGACACTCTTACACAAATTCTTCACCAAGACTCTTTGTCCCAACCTTCTTCGATGCACCTCAAACGTTCCCTCAACCGTATACTTGTTGTCTCTTTGTTTCCGCAGACTTCACATATTTCGGTTCTTCTGCCTTACACATGCCTCCAATAAACCTGCATTTCTAGACTTCCCCAAAACCAACCCAAAATAAGCTCGCCCAACTATGTCCACTAAATCATCCTCAAGGCAGCACAATTCCTCCCAAGTGGAGTGACTTGGCTCTTTGAGAGAGATTTCCCCTCTTCATCTAAGCATGCCTTAGAACCACAAAGCTCTTCTTGCTCTCCTTTGTTCTCCAAAATCTGTCTTCCTTGGTTGTACGCCCTTTTTCTCTTATAGGGACTCCAAAGGTCACCATCACAAACCATTGTGTCCTTTGGGGGTGTCACACCCCTTCGTGAACCCGTGTGTCCAAACAAATCGTTGTGCCCCTTCGCAAACCCGGTCACCCAAATGAATCATCGTGCCCCTTCACGAACTCGATCGCCAAAAAAAACCCCATGCGCTCGTCAACTGTCATTCCCCTTGGGACATATGTGCCCTAATCTCTTGGTATCTTCATATTTGGGAAATCCCCTTGGCTCTTTCACATGCCAAAGGCACCTGCTTTCCCAAATTGGGTTCTGGAGCAACCCCAAGTTCTGTCTCCTTGAGGACTTGGGTGAATGTCTTGGTGCCCATCTAGTCGAAGAACTTACATCCTCCCCCACCTCAAATGATTTCCATCCCTGGAAACATCCACAAAATATGTGATCTCCAACTCTTCCCGAGCTCATGTCTCCATCCGTAGCTAAGTATGTTGGAAACCCCAAATTATGTCAAAATGGACACCCCAAGTTTCCACAAACCAACCAAATTGTACTGCACCCAACTCTACATGATTTGTTTCTTGAGTCAATACAGTCACTTCACCCAACTCCAAGGTCGAAAGTCACCCAACTCTATTGCACTCTCTCGTTGCGATGTTGTTGCCTTGTTGTTGTTAGGTTCTGTTGTTGATGTCCTTACCTACCACAATTTTTTGTTGCTCATTTCACTTCAAAATTTTGTATAAGTGTTGAACTCTTGTGATCTTGTTGTTGAGTCCATACTTCAACCAATTCTGCCGTGTCTCAACACATTCCATGTCTCAAGTCCTGTACTAGTCAGGTAATCATTCCAATTTTCATGTCCAAGTCTTGATATGTGCCTCCCCATTCTTGAACTTAGTATTTTATGTTCCATCTTCTTCACTCTATCCAGCTCCAAAGACTAAGGAAAATGTCCATATTTTCCTTACTACTTCTTCCATCATCTGATCTTTCGTCAAGGAGATCCTCCACAATGTCTAAGTGTTTGATCACTTCAAACCCACTGGCACATTTGTACTCTTGACTCTCTTTTCATGTTGTTGTTCTCACCCAAGTAGTGAATTAGTTGAATGGCCAATCCAACCATCACACTCCTTGATATTGCACACCCTCATTCACAAACTGGTCACTTCATTTTTCAATTTGTGCCATCCGCACAACCCTCAAACCAAGGCAAGGTCACCCCTCACCTTGATGCACTATAAAGTCACCCTGAAACAAAGTCTTCTGCGTCAACTTGACTTTATTGTCCACCTCATGGAACAGTTAGCCAATCTACACCAAGAACTACACGTCCAGACTTTGTTTTCCTCACTACTTCATCACCCATCCATGTTGCTATGTCTTCCTCTCTATTCCTTGGAATGGTTAGGCTTCACCCTCAACCATGCTTCCCAAAGCAAGAGAAATTCTCATGCCCAATTAATGTCTTCTTGTTACAATATTCATGTCTGCACAATCCTCCAAACGAAGGCAAGTCCTCAACTCACCTCCTTTCGTCAAGTCACCTCTCTACAACTCAACGTCTGTGATGATTTTGTCCAACACGCCCCCACTCCTCAAACATCCCAATGAACTTTCCAAAGTGCTCTAAGTAGAATGAGTCACCTTAAAGAACTTCCATGTCTTGGAACATTCGAACCAATACTTCTGCCAACCTCAACCAATGACCCTCGTTGGATCTCTAAGTCATCGCACAATCATCTGCAAGTCACCAAGGTGCACTTTTCCTTATCCAATGTCCCATACCAAAGGCGAGTGAACACCACCCAAGTCACTTGGTCTACATTCTACCCATTCAGGTTTATTGCCAACAATTCTTGGTTGACTTCCTTCCTGGTTTCGTCCATCTCTTAGAACAAACTACCTTGCACCTCTTGCAACCATCCAAACTTTGGCATTGTCATCACGACTTGTCAAGTCACCACCTGACTCAAAAAATCTAGATAAGGCACCAAGCACTGTGGTTCCTCATCCATCCTCTCAAATGTGGAACTTATAGACTTCACTTCCCACTTCACTGCAATGACCTATCCAACACACCTCGTCAAAGAGTTAGACAGCTTCCCCAAGCCACCTCCATGACCGAGTCCAAATCTGCTTAAGACCATCATATGACTCATCCAAGTAGGTCTCCCAATCTCTTTTCACATTCTCCCAACCAAGGCATTCCAAACTGCTACAAGACTTATTTGAATCTACACCACTTGAGTCACCCTCAAGTCTATCAATTTTCACCAGGGAAACAGATTGCAATTGAACCACCAAGTCATCTGAATTCCCTTCAAAGAACTCACTGCAACACTTAGGAAATGCAATAAATCAATCCAACCATACCTTTCCAACGACATTGTTCATTGGAACCATGTTCAATTCTATTTTCTTGGACCTTTTTAGGTACCAGGCCTATTATAATAGCATAAAATAGAAATACTACAGAGAATAACAGTGGAACAACACAATAGATGAAACCACAATGCCAAAATAATACCAGCTTTTTTGATAGGAAACAATGTTCAATTGCCTCTTTGAGGGGGAAACCTCTAGCAGAGCAGTGCTCTATTACAATAATTCTTAAGACAAAACTTATCATGCCCTCGACTCCTATTTATACTAAATATATCTACCACAAGAACAATCTAGAGGAAGATCTTCTAGAAGTGGAAGCTTCTATTAGGTCTTCTTACATTTGACTTATTCTTCCTTATTACTATGCCTTATTAATATTGGCCTTTATTACATGGAAAATATATTGTTCTACCTACGTGAGGGGTTAGGGAGGTTAGGTCCCTAACATGACCTCCCCATTAAAAATAGTCTTGTCCTCAAGGTTTGAGATGATGAAATTGTTGTAGAATGGTAGTTGGATCCTAGGTGGCATCTGTTGGAGTTGTATTTTTCCACTGTACTAACACTTCCTTGATGGTGCAGTGACAGAGACGATGCTCATGTTGGTCCAAGACTACTTGTGGCTACAACCAAATGGAGCCTTCTTCATCCAACTCAGGGAGACTAGTTTGAGTTTGGCACTTAGTTCAATCACCTTATTTAAGCATGAGACATGAAAAAAAGGATGGAGCTTAGAGTGACTTGGCAAAGCTAACTGGTAGGTGACCGGTCCCATGCGCTTGAGAACAGTATAAGGACAATAAAATTTAGGCGCAAGTTTCTGACAATGTTCATCCTTGAGTGAAGTCTCTTTATAAGGTTGCGGTTGAAGAAACACCTAGTCCCCTTCAAAAAATTGACATTCAGAACGACCTTGATATGCTTGTTGCTTCATGCGATTTTGAGCCATTAATTCTCTTTGAGGGAACAGATAATAGCCTCTTGGACTATAAGAGTTTGGTAAACCACCTGAACCTTCGAGACACCTCACATGTATAAGGAACTGAAGGTGGATTTTGTCCATACACTGCTTAAAAAGGATTCATGCAAGTAGTAGTATGGTAAGAGGTGGTGTACCACCATTCATCTAGTGGAAACCACTGAGCCCACTGATTTTTCCGCTCAAATGCAAAACACCTAAAATATGTTTCCAAACAGTTGTTGACAACTTTATTTTGGCCATTAGTCTAGGGATGATAGGTTTTGTTGAGATGCAATTGGGTTCCTCGTAGCCTGAACAATTCTTGCCAAAAATTGTTGGTGAAAGTGGGATTTCGGTAAGAAACAATAGAATGAGGCATGCCATGAAGCTTGAAGATATGATCCATGAAAAGTTGAGCCACGGTGGAGGCGGTAAATGGGTGTTGAAGAGCATATAAATGAGCATATTTGGAAAGACGATCAACTACCACCATGATGACTGACTTATTTTTCAATTTAGGTAAGCCAACAATGAAATCCATAGAGATATCCCTCCAAATAGTGGGTGGAATCGGAAGTAGTTGTAGTGTGCCAGGGGCTTTGACTGTTTCTCCCTTGTTGCATTGACAGACATCACATTCTTCCACAAAAGTGGAGACAACCTATTTTATACCATCCCAAAAAAAAAAACATTTGACCCTATCATAGGTTTTGGTAAACCTTGAATGCCCAGTTGTGGGTGTAGCATGAAGCTCAAAAAGAACCATGGATTTAAGTTGTGATTTTTTACTTAAATACAAACGACATTTGTAGTGAAGCTCATCATTGTGCCAAGAGTACCCTGGGAAAACTAGAGAATTGGCTTGCAATTGTTGGATCCTACGCAAAATTTTGGGATCTTGCAGCTATTCCTGGCGAATAACTTGGAGCCAATCTGGTATAATGAAGGAGAGGGAAAAGAGGGACCCTTCATCCTCATATTTTCTTGAAAGAGAGTCAACAACAACTTTGTATTTTTCTTTCTTATAAATTATCTCATAATAATATCCAAATAGATTAGTCAACCATTTTTGTTTCTCCAAGGATGAAAGATGTTGCTCCAGAAAATACTTGAGGCTTTGATGATATGTCTTAGTTTGGAAGCGTTTCCCCAATAGATAAGGGCACAAGAGATCCACTGCATGAAAAATAGCCAACATTTCCTTTTCATAGATTGATTGGCCCAAATGTCACTCTGACAGTTGTTTGTTGGTAAAGGCCAAAGGCCGACCATCTTTCATAAGGATTGCTCCAATTCCTCTCCCCGAATCATCACATTCTAGGAAAAAGGTCTTTGTGAAGTCGAGAAGGGCCAGGACATGAGTGGTGCACATAGCCTCCTTCAAGGCTCGGAGGGAATGATCAATTGTTGGATTCTAAGTGAAAGCATTCTTTTTTAGGAGAGTAGTGAGAGGCACCGCAATTTTTCCATAATTCTTAACAAACTTGCGGTAATAGCCTGTTAAACCCAAAAAATCATGCAAGATTTTGGGAGTCTTAGGGTGAGGCCAATCCTGTATAGGTTCAATTTTCTTAGGGTCCATCATAACACCATCATTTCCAAAAATATGACCCAAGTACTCCACTTCTGAGGCTCCAAACACACATTTAGATTGTTTGAGGAAAATTTGGTGCTGAGAGAGTAGATGAAGGACTCGATCCACATGAGAAAGATGGATTTTCCATGTTTTACTATAGATGAGAATATCATCAAAGAAAACTAAGACAAAATGACGGAGAAAAGGACGAAAGACATGATTCATGAGGCTTTGGAAAGTGGAGGGAGACTTACAAAAGCCAAAGGGCATGACCAAGAACTCATAGTGGCCCTCATGAGTTTGAAATGTGATCTTAGGAATGCAAGCCTCTTTCATACGTATCTAGTGGTAGCCATAACGAAGATCAAGTTTAGTAAAGTATTGGGAAACACTTAATTCATCCAAGAGATCATCAATGACAGGAATGAGAAATTTGTCTTTGATGGTGATTTTGTTGAGGGCGTGAAAGTCAGGACACATGCGTCAAGAGCCTTATTTCTTAGGTATCGTTACCATATGGGAAGAATAAGGGCTAATGCTAGGATAGATAACACCTGCAACGAGAAATTCTTGAACAATTTTCTCAATTTCATTTTTATGGGAAAATGGATGAGGATAGGGATGAACATTGGGAGGAAGGTTGTCGAGGACGATGGGAAGGGAATGATCATGAACACCATGGGAAGGGGGAAGTCCCTGGAGAGTGGAAAAAATAGCTTGATGTTTGGAGAGGATGGATTGGAGATCAGGATGCAAAGAGGATATCTAAGTGGCTTGAATGTAATGGATTTGTGCAATAATGTCGGAATGACCTTTTTTGAGGAGATTTTCCATGTGATGGAAACTAATGATCTCAGGGGAACCTACTGTGATGCCTTGGAACTTATAATATTGTCCATCTTGGTTGAATTGCATGGTTAATTCCTTAAAATCCATGAGAATGAGACCAATATTCCTTAACCATTCGGCACCCAACACAATTTCACAACCACCCATGCCGATAGAAAACATATGAGATTTCAGGTTGTACTGACCAATTTGGAGATGCACATTTTCACAATGCCCCCCAAATTTCATGGACCCTCCATTGGAAACCATGATTTGAAAGTTGTTGACTGCATGGATATAACAATTAGCTTATTGTGCAATGTGGCGATGAATAAAATTATGGGTGTTGCCACTGTCAATGAGGATGATGACCTTTTGATGCTTAATGTAACCAGTTAGATTGAGGGCTTGGCAAGCAGAGAAGCTAGTGAGAGCATTCAGGGAAATGGTCGGTTCGACTTCTGGGAGGTCCAAGGGTGGAGTAATGTCAATGGGTTCAGGTGACTTGGCCACAGGGGGAGCCTCGACCTCTTCTTCAGAAACATCCTCAGAGACAACCATAAAAATATTTTTTTCCTTACACTTGTGCCTATGAAAATATTTGTCATCACAGTTATAACAAAGGCCCTTGAGTTGGCATTCATCCATTTCTGCCTAGGTCAATTTTTGGATCTTCAGTGGAGTGGAAGGAGGGGCGGGACTGACTGGTTTAGGGAAAGGAATAAAGGAGGGTTTTTTAGTTTGAGAAGAGACAACTTGGTGTGATTCCTTAGTTGTTTTAGTAGCTTCCACCCAACTGTGGGGGAAATCCATGAGGATGTGGGAAAATATCACATCCTTGAGGCCACTAATAAATCATTCTCGGAAAAAGCATCAGACATGTCCTCTGTGCGGAAATCCAAGCGCTCAAAAGCATCTATAAATTCTTCCATTGTTCCAGATTGTTTCAACTTTTTCAAACAACCTAAATGGTGGGTATCAGTGTCAAAGAATTCATAAATCTCTACAACAAATTGTGTCCAAGCCACATATCCTTGGTGGCCATTTTTTCTCTATTGCCACCATTTCCAACATTCTTGATCTAGATGGAGAACACCATACCAGAGTTTGACCAACTCATTTGTAATGTCGTACAAAGAGAAATAGTGTTCCATTTGAGTTACCCATTCGGTGGGATATGAGCCATCAAATTTGTTCACATCCACTCGAGGAAGGCATAAGTCACGCTGAAAGTGATGAGACTGAAAATTTTGAGAATTGGAGGAAGTCTCACCTTTAGGGTGCAAAGGTTGGTCAGATGAGGTAAGGTCTCCATTAATATTCATCTTGGCAGAGATTTGGGAGGTGAAGGATTCAAGCTGGGTAGAGAGGTCATGTTTCAAGGTTTCCATTTTTGCATCTATGGTGGAATGCATTTTGTTATTGACGGTGGTAACATTGGAACTACGTTTCTGCACTTCCTTCTGGTCCTTTGAGAAATCAAATGACATGGTATTGAGGTGAGCTTCAAGGTCTTAAATATGAGTGTCGGTCATGATGAAAGGGGGAAACCGGAAAGGGGTGAGTGGGACCACACAGAAAAGGGGTTATGGGTGAAAGGTATCATGATGATTAGGGAGAAGAGGGGAATCTAATGGGTTGGGTCCCAAATAAGGGGGTCAGGACCACAGAGAAAAAAAAAGTTGAAAAATGATAGGGATTATTGTGATCATAATGAAAAGAGGATTTCAATGGGATAGGTCTCAAATAAGGGTGCGGTAAGACCCCAAACTTTTTTTTTACTCCTACGGAGTTATACTCCAAATTGAATAATACTACAGTGGAAAAATGCCAAAGTTCTTAACAAGAAGAAATATGTAGTAATTTTGCAACCCGAATGCAAATGACAAGGTTGCATGGAAATAGATCGTGTATGTTCCTATTATGTTTTGTTTCCATCCCAAGGGTTAGGGTTTTCAAGGTGCCTACATACAAGGGTTTTCCATGTGCTATATCTCTATGATATACGTGCAGGGTAAAACAATAGTACTCGACCCAATATCTCAGGGCACCAATTAAGGAGGATAAACCATACCCTTAGTCATACTACCTGATTACCCAAGTACTAGAGAGTATCTTCTTGAGTGTTTTTCTCGGTGGCACTATAGCAGTCAGGCAGTGGATCAATTTATCTATGGAGGGATTTAGCATATCTAGGTTAGTATGTATACATGTGTTTTCTGATGCACTACCACTCAAAGGGGTACCAACAGGGGTTACAAGGGTGACCAACAATATGCACTTAAGTACTACTTGTAGTTAATGTATGCATGCTTCCCTGACCTTGGATTTATGCACTAAATGATAGACCAATGTAACTTTAAGACACTGAAATACGTCTCTACCCTGGAAAAAAAAATTACTCATAATTTTTGCCAAGGAAAGTGCTCTGATACAATTTGTTAGGTACCATATCTATTATAATAGCAGAAAACAGAAATATTGTAGATAATAACAACGGAACAACACAATAGATGAAACCACAACACCAAAATAATACCTTTATTGATAGGAAACAATGTTCACTTGCCTCTTCGAGGGGGAAACCTTCAACAGAGAAACACTCTATTACAATAATTCTCAAGACAAAACTTACCATGCCCTCGACTCTTATTTATACTAAATATATCTATCATGAGAACAATCTGGAGGAAGATCTTCTAAAAGCAGAAACTTCTATTATGTCTTCTTACATTTTACTTATTCTTCCTTATTACAAGGCCTTATTAATATTGGTCTTTGTTACATGGAAAATATATTATTACCTACATGAGGGCTTACAAAGGTTAGGTCCCTAACAGACCTCCACTTGCCCAAGCAACCGACTATCCACATGAACTCTCCTCGATCATTGTCTGCAGCTTCACAAACATGCAAGACCTTTGTTGCAATACAAGGCTAAGTCCATCCATCCACTTTAGAAATCCATCTAAGTCCAAACTTCACATGCAACCAATCTAACTCATCTCCAATATCTCTCCATCTCCGCACATTGACTTCTTCCACTTTAAGGCATCATGCACCCACTCCCCAACTGTCAAGTCATATTGTTGCTAACTAATTGTTGTAACTCTGCGAAGAGCTACTTTGTTTGAAGGTTGTGGTATACCCACCAACAACCCAACTCAAATAAATTGTTTTTCTCGGTGATGCATGGCATGGACACATCATGATGGAAATGTGCTCAACCAATTGCTTGCTGCGAAGATGCTCTAGGTCACCCCAGGTCATCCAACACACCCAAGTGCTTCAGCTTGCTACAACCCATAACTTCTCTCATTCACAATCACTTCTGCAATCACCCTCTGCATTTCGCTTCTATGATCACTTATGTGGTTAGATCTGCAACAAGTCATGCAACAATCCTGTATTCATCTACCTTTCTTAAGTGCTCATTTCACCAACGAACTCTACACCTAGTCTCTCCAAGGTGCACAACAGGTCTGGCCTTGACTTCTGTCACGAATCAAATAAACCGAGGCATACCCAAAATGTCTTTGTGATAAAGTCTACGACAAGTTATGTGATGAACTCTGCGATGAGTTATGTGATTACCCACCCTGTCCAAGCGCTTCGTTTCACCACAAACTCTACTCTTGGTCCATACAAGGTGTGCACCCCGAACAACCTTCCCATTACACCGTCAATCAAACCTCTATTGTAAGTCTGATTCAAAGTTTGTGATGAACAAGTTCGTTGCACTGAATCGTTCACCAAGCCTGCAAACGTTCCCACTAAATTGTCTTCTCAACAAGTGCGCCTCACCACAATTGTTCTGACTGCAAGAGTGGTGAAGAGCACCAAACTACTTTGATACCATCTGTTACGTCCCCATAGTGTGCACCTCTTGAGAGTGTGCGCCTAGCCGAATCTTGCAAGTGTGCACCTCTTGAGAGTGTGTGGCACCGCAACGTTTCTCACTTGGTTGCATGGCAACACCAAGGATACTTCGTCGAGACTATGCCTATTCACCTAGAGCATACCCACACTTCATTCTAGGCTACCGACGAATCACACTCCTACTCTAGTGTAGCTCTTGTATACTAAGACAATTGTAATAGCTTTAACACTTAGTTATATTTAAGCATACATCCATGAACATGAGTGTTGCAAACGTAATCCGTTAGGATTACTGACTCCATGGAATGTGAATAGTGAAATGTGTAGGAAGAGTCATCAGGTGTCCAAAAGACATTGGAAGATGAATCTAAAAGTCACATCAATGTATATATACATGTATCATATCAATTAATAAATACACATTCATGCTTACCTTTATTTGTGTGCCTTTGTTCTTAGGCCTGATTTGAGCTATGGTAGTCTTCTATAATTGATTGCATTATTTCTTGGGTTGTTTTTCTTCTTGCTTGCAAAAAACGCCTCTGTTTGTTGCCTGCCTACCTACAAGTCTTCCATCTTTGTGTTACTCTTTTAGTCTTCCCTTCTCAACGTTATTCATGTCAATCTGTCCTGAGTGTACCTGCATGGTCGTTCGCGTTCTCTCTCTACCAGAGTTTGCGCCCCTCTTCGTGCAAATTTGTCGTATTAGTCTGCCCTTATTCATATTTATTCACGCCCATTTGCGTCCTCATCTCTGCGCAGAGATTATTCTAAAAATAAAAGGCCAATTTCCTCGTTAGTATTCTCATTCTTTCGCTCAAAATCCAAACCTCTCTCTTTGCGCACAGGTGTTAGGGTTTGCGAAGAGAGATCATCATCAGTGCTTTGATATGTCTAGATCACATGATGGATTGCATGCAGATGTGAACCCCTAGACTGCGTGGTGAGTCTCTCTTTCTGTTGGTCTTTTTCAACGGTATTTAAAAAGGTAAAAGTTTATATTGTATATCCAGAAAGAAGTACACCAGATAAGAAAAGGAACCGCCCGAAATCCACTTCTTCCCTTTGGTGTCGCGACTCGCCATCATTTGCACTCGCCAAGACCATCTGGCACCGAGGCGTGAACTCTTGTCATCGATATATGCTGAGATTACAGGAAGAAATGATGGATGTTTCTAAACGCAATTGAAAGGCTACATGAAGTTGCATTGCAAGCCTCGTGGATCGTTTCTTTTCGTTTTCACAATCGCCCAATCCACCAGAGCTAATGAAAAATTGTTCTTAAGCTTCTCGGCCAGTTTCTAGTTATCTTTGTGTCGCAAGAATTTGGTTCCTCTTGCTCGATTCGATACGTCGCAGGAGTTCTCTAGACGCTTGAACTCCCATCATAATGAGAGAAACCTTCCATTCTTTTCCACCATCAAACTTCTTACATCACATGTTTTTACAAGACTTAAATCTTGACTCATTCTAAGAGAATGCAAAGTCCAACTCTGAGTTGTATAGGGATTCTTATGCGATCACCCTCCTTGGTTATTTCTTCAACATGATAGTGTTAAAACATCTACGTGGAGAGCAGTATGGCTTTCTACACTGAGTTCTTGGTGAATGCATGACATCTAAGGATAACCAAGTAAAAGAGGTAGCATCTTGAGCATAATTGACAATTCAACTTGTTCTTCAATATTGAATCCTAAAATACCTGGCCCGCCTAAAGTAAATCTCTTCAATCACACAGTTATTGAGAAGGATCTGTCCACGTATACATACCTTCTTGTTGTTGTGGAACACCGAGAAAAACCTGGCCTTTGAATGTTGCACATCCAATCCTGAAGATCCCTTCAACTCTAAAATCAAGGTAACTTGCAAATAGTTCTATTGTAAGTTTACTTGTGTTTTTTTGTAAACAGGTGCATTTTCAATAGAAGTTGACATCCTTGATTTGTTGTTTGCATGGTAGAGCCTGGTTGTTAAAGGGTGGAATTGCAAGAAACCCTCTAAGGTTTAATTATTGTCACAAAATTAATCATTCCACCACCCAAAATATGGTGAAGAGTTACCGCTGCCTTATTCATTTAATGATCGAAGAATTATCACCGCCACACCATTTCATTTTTGGCTGATCGGATTTCAAAGGGGCAATGAACCATTAATGTTCTGGAAAAGCCAAATTCGACTTACTTACAATGAAGGGGCAAGCTAACCGACTAATTGTATCAATATATATACATCTATGTAATTCAGATTTTGAGATGCATATATATACAGAGAGAAAAATAGAGAGAGAGTTTTTTAGAGTGTTATCACCGGATTTTATACTTTGTTTATGTTTCAATTTGAGTTTGTAAACTCGTGATAATGTTCAGATTTATAACAGAGTAATTTATTTTGTTGTAGCATGCATACTTTGTTTACTATTTGAAAACTTTAGTTAAATACTTATATTGTGCAGTGTTTTGTTGTAGAATGTTATTGAGTTTTTAGTACAGAAGTACTGGGTGAATTTATTACTGGAGGGAATGATTCATTGAAGTTATTTTACTGCTAGAATCCGAGTTTTTAGTTTGCTATTATAATTCCCATGTTTTTGTTATAACTCTGTTTTGTTGTAAAGCCATTTTATTCTCTGCTGAAACACTTGTTGAAAAGGTTGTTGTAGAACAGAGTATCGAACTTTATGTATGATGCAGGAGTGATTCACATAAGTTTTTGTTATCATATATTTGTATTATTTGTTGAAATACATGCTGAAATAGTTGCTAAAACACCTGGTTGTGGTTTAGAGGTGTTGCAACACAGTGTTGAAACTTGTGTAGTAATTGTTAATTGTTTTTGAAGCACTCCCTTGCATCCTTCATTGTGGTATCAGAGCTAGTAACATTTATAGTTCCTCGTTGTAACTAAATATAGTGATTTGGAATCTGATTTGAAATGGCTACAAATAGTAGTTTAGCTTAGCCACATATCCCTGTTTTGACTAAAAGAAATTATGATTCTTGGTTTATCAGAATGAGAACAATTATGCGTTCTCAAGATCTTTGGGAGTTTGTTATTGTTGGTTATCCAGAGCCTGTTGACCAAGCAACATAAATGGCTCTAAAAAATGTTGAACATATTTTGTTGAAGGAAAACATAAAGAAAGACAACAAAGCCCTCAGTCTTATTCAACAATGCCTAATTGAAACCATATTTTCGAAGGTGTCAAGTGTAGTGTCTTCAAAGTAAGCTTGGAACATTCTTGAAACTAGATATCAAGGTGTATCCAAGGTGAAGAATGTCAAGGTGAAGAATTTGAGAAGAGGCTTTGAAAATCTGAAGATGAAGGACATCGAGTAAGTTGATAGTTTCATGACTCAAGACATGAATGTTGTGAATCAGTTAAGGCAGTATGGTGAAGACCTCTCAGACAAGAGAGTAATTGAGAATTTCTCAGATCTTTACCAAAGAAGTTTGAATATGTAGTTGTACCCATAGAAGAATTTAAAGATATTATTATTTTTCATATTGATGAGTTAATTTGTTCTTTGATTGCTCATGAATCCAGGATGTCTAGATATGATAATCCATTAGAGAATGCCTTCAAATCTCAGCTGCATGTTACTAGAGGTAGAGGCAAAGGAAGGTCTAGTAGCAGAGGAAGAGGAGGTTGATTTTTTGTTCAAAGAGACATAAAAAATTATTCAAAATCTGAGGAGAAAGCTCAGTAGAATCCTCCTAGTTTAAGGGGGGAGTAGCAAGGAAATCAAAGGTACGATAAATCTAAGGTACAATGTTATTATTTTAATAAATTTGGACATTATGCTAACAAGTGTTGGAAGAAGCAAGTAGATGTTGGAAAGCAATCTGCACACATGATAGAGGAGTCAAAGAATGACCAAAAACCTGTGTTTCTGACTTGTAATGTCACCCAGGAAAGTTCAAATGATGTTTGGTTTTTGGACATTGGATGTAGAAACCACATGACTGGAAATAAAAACTTATTTTCCAATTTAGATACCAATATTCAGTCTGAGGTAAAGTTGGGTAATGATTGTAAGGTAAGAGTTAATGGTAAATGTGTGATTCATGTTTATACTAAGAATGATGAAAGAAGAAAGATAGATGATGTTTATTATGTACCTGGTATGAAATGAAATATGTTAAGTGTTGGACAACTGAAAGAGAAAAAGTACAGAGTGTTCTTCAAGAACAAGGTATGTACAATTTATGATAAGTATCCAAGTAAGCAGTTGATTTCTAGAGTAGTGATCCGGGGCAGGATCTTTTATGATTATGGTTGAGTTTTAACTTGCATGAATATTTTAACCGTTTGAGAAATTAACGAAAGAATGAGGAAAGAAGAGGATTATATATCAGTCAAATACACATATGCAGA